>JAMJFZ010000239.1:39487500-39545000 GCA_026225945.1 Cricetomys ansorgei | reverse complement strand
TGTTTATTAGAGTGTTTATTTTATCAACCAGATGATACCTGTTTGCGACCATACTGATACTCCCAGAAGTATTAAGTATATTAAGATAATTAGTGGAAAGTTTGACATACTATGGAGAACTTCTGACCACAATTAGTTTTTAGAAAGAGAGAATATATGCTTTCAATAATATTACCTGACTGCTGTTTCTTTCTTTTTAAAATAATTTTATTTGTTTTTATTTTATGTGCATTAATATTTTGCCTGCATTATGTCTGTGTGAGGGCGTCGGACCCCCTGGAACTGGAGTCACAGACAGTTGTGAGCTGCCATGCGGGTGCTGGGAATTGAACGTGGGTCCTCTGGAAGAGCAGCCAGCGCTCTGAACCACTGAGCCATCTCTCTAACCATACCCCTGACTGTTGTTTCTCAAGACAGATTTTTCACCATGCAGTCCAGGTTGGCCTTGAACTTCTCATCTTTTTGTCTCAGCCTCCAGAATGATGGGGACACCGGCACAAGCCACCATTCCTGACCTATGATGATATGATGGGTAGCTTCTACAAATTTCTAGACATTTGGGCTTCTTCAGAGTTCTCAAGTGAGAGGTTACCTTTCTCCCTCAAGAACACCCTTGTGAATCACACTCGCGTGTTATGCCGAAGCTTCTAAAGTCAGTGTGCAGGAGAAAATGATGGCCATAAATGCTAAGACAAGGGGGGGGTAGAAGGGGGTGAGAGAGAGGGAGGGAGGGAGGGAGGGAGAGAGAGAGAGAGAGAGAGAGAGAGAGAGAGAGAGGAGAGAGAGAGAAACACTCCAAAGGAGAAGAAAGCACTGCTTTACCAGGATGTGGGCTAGGATTCAGAGAGCCGTGTACAAGAAATTCTGTGCCTGCTCAGAGCATGCGCACGCACTGAGACGTTTTCCTCGCTGGGTGCAATACACATATTCTGCAGCTTGAACTTTATGGCTATCGGCAACAGAGCTGATGAAGTATTGCGCAGTGACTTCCCAGGCCCGGTCAAAGCTTGCGTGCATCCTGGAAGCCATCTAATCAGCCTGCTTTAAAAATTCTGACGCAGCCCCTGATACGCATGCTCTTCATGGCGGCCCCTTTCCCACACCCGCACTGCAGCTCTAAGTGGGTTTTTAAAAGTATACTCGAAGTCAGGAGGGAGAAGGTGGCGGGAATACGGAAGGAGTAGAGGACAAGGAATAGGGCGTGGTTTGCTCAAAACTCATAATATGCACGGATACAGTTCTCAAAGAATTTTCTAAACAAAAATTCTGAAGACCGAGGCTGTAGCTAATATCTTTCTTGTTCAGTTTCCAGCCCAGAAAACAGGATCTAGAAAACCTGGCATCTCTAGTATGACCAACGTTCCTTGAGTCATATATGACTTTATTCAAGCACATTAATAATTACAGCTAATTCTTTAATAAGGAACAGCATGGAGTTCTCTGTGATGGGCTGAGGCTGGACTCTTACTGAGCCAGCTGGTTGGATGGGACTCGAACCCCACGTGGAGAGGCTATTAAGCACACGTGTGCCCCTGCCTGCTGGTGAGAGTGCTCTTGAGATGTAACATTGGTCTTTCTGACTACTGTAGCTTGTCACCCGTCCTGGGCTAGCACAGGGCTACTAGTCCTTGTCACCCATCCTGCCTAGCACAGACACCAGTGCTGGACTGAGAAAGGTCAATGTCTTATGATGAACTGATAAGACATTATATAATGATTATAGAAGAATTTAACACTACTCCATCAAGGTCCTTTCAAGTCTTTTTGAAATTCCTCATGGTGTGGAATCATTTTAGTGTTGGCCAGTGTCAATGTATTTTAGGGCTTCAAACCCCTGACTAGGAGATCAAGTTTCTTCTAGCCAAAGACTTGGCTATTTTGCTACTTAAATTTTCCATGTTAGCATGACTTAATCTTGAAAACAAAAGTTACATCCCATAAGAAGGACTTTTAGCACACTTTGAGAGAAAGGCATGCTTATTTTAAAACTCAGAACAAAAAAACAAAACCCTCACAGCAAGGACTTGGGTGAATTTGAGCCATAAGACAAAAAAGCTGATCACACATTTGCTAAATATTAATTCTCTACTGAGCCATGAAATGGATTAAAGTTCTAAAAATAAATATTAATAGAGGAGTTTCTGCCAATCCTATCCAGGAGAATACATTTCAATAGTAAATACATCAAGTGAGAATGTCTTTTCCCTGGATTGAAAATAAGCTAAAACTTTCTTTTAAAATGAAATCTTTTACTAGTTTGAATTAGTATAACCCCTGAACATTGGTTAGCCTTTAAGCATTGATTATTTGGGAATGAGAGCATGTTTTTAACCTTCTGGTCTTTTGAGAAAACTTTATGTACATCCCTGTCAAATGTCTGCATGTTGACTTAGTTTTGACCAACATCTTGGTAGCTTTAATAAAAAATATTTGCATCTTACATTTTCTCTGGCACTTCGTGGCTTTGTTTTAAGTACACTCTTATACAGAACAATGGGAAAGGTGCTTAAGATTCCACAACTTTAACAGATTTATCATTCTCCTTCTTGATTTACCAAAAAATTAACTCGTATTTCTAGAGGTAATTACAAAATTTATATATTCATAGAAACCCAGCACACAAGTAGATAACATCACATTTTGATATTTATGAAATGCCAGTTTTCCATAAATATAGAAAACCAGTAATTATCACTGGAGCTGTTTATTAACATTTGGAAGAAAATAAATAACAAACGGGCTCACTATTCATTAAAATTCTTCAATAATGTAACAATTGTCCCCATCCCGAAATAATCCTGTGTGGCATCCATGCTCTGACTTCAGTGCCTCTGACAGCAGTCGGATTTTAACATTTAAAGTATCAGTTGCTAAAGTATTCTCATTAGCCTTTTGACATACTTTCGTAGGTTACCTAACGGTTTTGCCTGTTTTCTATTTGCAAGTTGGATGGGGTGGATGGGGGTGATTCCAAGCACAGTGTTTGCTATCAAGTCAAGACTATGCATTAAATACTAAGGCAGACTAGCACAGTACCTTCTTCATAACTTTGAGCTGTACAGGTCTGAGCCCAGCGAGCCAGTTGTTCCGTGTGGAGCAGAGGAGATGGAGTACACAATGGTGTGTCGATCTGCAGAACTCCATCGGCGCTCCCGAGCGGGTGCCGGGGTAGCTGGCTACCTAAGGTGGGCACGTCGGCTTATGTCCAGTCTGAGGAAATAAACAGCACATTCGTTAGCATCACAAGCTACTCAACTGTCTAAAAGAGACTGTATTTTCCAAACTCACCCTTTGGAGTTTTGATTTGTTGTCACCATTGCTGTTTTGCCCGTTCTCAATGTTCAGAGAAGTCAGACCTCCATCTCTCTTGCCAGAGCTTCCATTCAGCTACGGCTGAGAATGATTTTAACAGGTCAGTTTCCAGCCTTATGATTTTTTAAGTTCAGGCCTAGAGTTTCTGAAAAAAGAAAGTAGGGAATATTGCACAAACAAAGCAGATGGAAGTAGGTTGTTTTCTTGGAAAATTATAGCTGTCAGGCATCTTACACAGCGCCGGAGAGTTACAGTGCTAAAATGACGATGAAAGGCATACCACTCGGGCCACAGACAGTGACTGGACAGGCACTAGGTACCGAGCCTTCCCGAGCATGTCCACAGCACTAGGGCTCTCTTCTTACTTGAGTGGATTGCTCATGTGATACCTAGTTTGCTGTCTGTTGCTACAGTAAACACTATAACCAAAAGTGTTGCTTCTTAGAAGCAATACATAAGAAAATTGCAATGGCCAGGTGGTGGTGCTGCACGCCTTTAATCCCAGCAGGAAGGTAGAGTCAGGCAGATCTCTGTAAGTTCGAGGCCAGCCGGCTCAAGGCCAGAGTGAGTTCCAGGATAGTCAGAGTTACAACAGAGAAACCCTGTCTTAGAAAGAAAGAAAGAAAGAAAGAAAGAAAGAAAGAAAGAAAGAAAGAAAGAAAGAAAGAAAGAAAGAAAGAAAGAAAGAAAGGAAGAAAGAAAGGAAGAAAGAAAGATAACTGCAATGGAAAAAAACAATTTGGAGGGATAAAGTTTTTAAAAGATTTAAAGAAATGTTTGCTTATCATGCTGATTCTCATTCTGCGCAGCCACAAAATTCAATGTCCCCTCTGTCTTGCTCCCTTTCCGTCTTTCTTGGCCACCCTGGGGCACGGGCTATGGAGATTTCTCAGGAGCAATAATGTTCTGTTCATAAGGTCTGTTCATAAGTTAGGGGAGGACCAGGTAGAAGAGAAGAGAGGAGACTTAACATCCTCCCCATGGTCAGAGAGAACTCATGGAGTTTGTTGTTGGCAGCAATTGTCATTAAAATATATCCCTAGGTTTCATTTCCATTTTAAATTATGCAGAAAGATGAATGATATTAACATAAATAGTCCATTTAAATGTAAGATAACAATGATGAGTACAATTCAAACAGCAATGTCATGAATCCATTTCAAATTAACTGCAAAGCTAGGTTTAAATTTCATTCAATGTATACTTAAACAGGACTATAAATTCTTCCAGAAGATAACAATAGAGGTTTCAAATTTAAGGTTATATCTACTCATTGCTAGCAAGTGTCCAAGAGAGCAATTAAGAATGCATTAGAATGGTATTAAGGATAGTTATTTCTGATAGGAAATTTATGGGAAAAGGAATGTTTATCTTTTTGTCCAAAAATCAAGAACTGCTCAAGCCTGATCTTCACAGGAGGTGACGTTGGCATGAAGCTCCCTCTTCGGTACAGTGATTGCTGTTGCTGCAGGGAAAGACGGAAGGATGGGGGCTGGAAAGGTGACCCTGAACTCAGGAACACTCACTATTCTCAAAGAGGATTCAAGTGAGGCTCCCAGCACCCATGTGCAACGCTCCATGGCTGCCTGCACTCACGTGTGCAAACACACACACAGACACACACGTGCACATGGCAAAAATACTAAATGGTAATAAAGCAAAGCGATGCTGATATGGGGAACACGTCAAAGAGAACTCTTCCCTGGAATGATGTTAAGGCTTTCCCCAAAACTGTCATCATTAGAGGACTCATCTAGCCCACACAAAATTAACCATGACTCTAGATGGCAAATACAGTCTGTTGCAGAAGTTTGTTTTTAGTTATACATAAAATAATTGTCTTATGCACTGTCGGGTGAGGGGCCGTCTAGAGCATTCTGTATTGTGTTGGATTTCTGCGGGGGGTTGTTTAATTGCTTATGAGCTGCACATGTTATCTGTAGAACAGCTGAGGAGTTCTGGACGAATAAAAACACCTGAGCTCAGACGCTCGGAGTTCCATTGCTGAGGACAATGCTGGCCGTGACGGTGGTTCCCTCTGCTGAGGTCTGGCAGGGTTTCCTCTTGGTGAGCCACCACAGCAACGCACAACTACATAGTCTGAGAAGACTCAGTATGCTTCAAGAGAAGCCTAAACGGTGAACCAAAGTCAAGATATTGGCTGGGACTTGTCATCTACTACAGATATACTGAATTTACCTGGAAAGTTTGCTGGTGAATTATTTACTTTGTGATTAAATGTGCTATAGATTTGCTCACACCAAACACAAAGTAGGGTAGTCTTTGTTTTCTGATATTGAAAATTGATAGGCTGCAAAAGGAAACCAAAGATCTTTGTTCTCGCCATGACAATAAAACCTGAGGAGACATTTTTTAAAATTACTTATCAGTTGAGTTAATGAAGAACAAAGGCTAAATGGAAGAATTAGCTGCATTCCTGAGAAATGAATACTCCATTAGTGCTAAAGGAATCCTAGAAATTTCCATCTCCAGGAACAGATAGCTTACCTTCAGGACTTGAGAGGTGGCTATAGGTTGAGGCTCTACAGGAAGAAAGACAGTCTGGAATGGCAGAATGGATTAGAACACAGAAGACGTTCAAATACAAACAGCCGAAAAATCCTTTTCTGCACACCCCTAACTATTCGCTGAATTTTGCAAAGAAAATCAACCAAGAAAGGACTTGGAGACCAGGGAATCCTGCACTCATACCCTGAGCTCTGCCAAAGATGAAGCTGACCTTCTACCTGCCCAAATACTGACACTACCAAAATTAGAGGTGGCACAGATTCTCAGGGCTGGGCTCCTCGCAGGTGATCGAATTCTGAAATCCAGCCCAGGTGTGCTCTAGGAGAAAGCTGAAGGAGCCGGACCCATAGTTTCCGGAAAGTGTATGTTCTGGAACAAGTAAAAGGCAACAAAACATCCCCCCACCTCTCCTGCTTACTGTACACAGTGTACAGTAGGATGGGGCTAGAGGTCAAGCAGGAGAACACAGGCCATATTTAATAAATGACATTTAATAAAATTCCAGAGGACTTAGAAGCCTCTAAAACATTTATGAATATACTTACAGTAAAATGGACATAATGATAAATATAAGAGATATTTTGGGAAACAATAAACTATTTTTTTTAAAGATCAAAGCAAAATGCTAGCAGAACACTCTCTCTAACATAACATTTGAAATTAAAACCTAGCTAACGATGGGTAGGCTTAACAGAGGGTTAGACGTCTTAACGTCGGTATTTCCGTGAACACCATGCTTTCGTTAAGATGTCTAGAAGCTCTGCTTTGTGGCCCATCTACGATCAGACACCAGCACAGATAGGTGGGCAGATGGGCGATGCACCTCCTCGCTCTTCATGCCTTCCGGGAATAATTCCTTTAGCAGCGGATTCTGTTCCCTTCTCCCGAGTAAGGAAGACGGATTGAAGTTACGCCGCAGAAGCGGAGTGCTTTATAATAGCTTACAGAACTGAAAACCCCCGAGGCTTTTGGAGGAACTCTGGAGGAAATGCCGAAAAGTCTGCGCTGCTGTTCTTGAACTTAGAAAGTTGCGACGCTGGCGTCAGTTCTTGCATCTGAGAGTCTTCATTGTCGCCAATAGCTAATCTGCTTGCTTCACTAATTTTGTGGGACCCTAGAACATGGATAATAAGTAACCACACAGTAACGATTTAAGGAATGAGCCACAGCAGACATGCTGTTGCCCGTTAGTATCCGTGGCAGTCAGCGCAAAGGTTTAGCATGTGGTTTTCCCCAGATATTTTAAATAGCCTTCAAATCTACACTCTTTAGCTAAGCAAGAAGCATGTATCTTGAGAGCAGTAAAACATGAGCTATTTGCCAAACCGCCTCCATAATCATGTGAATCCTTTAAGACCTACAAGGCAGTGTGGTTTTATTAGCACGAGTATTAAATCATAATTTTTTAAACACCCTACAGAATTTTAGTAGGAATTCAAAACAGAAAGTCAGAACAATGGTAGAGAACCATGGAGCAGCGTTTACAAGACAGTGTTGGTGTGCACGTGCCAGCCACGCGCACCCGTACGTGCTGGCCGCGCACACCAACTTTCGTTTGCGGTTTCAGGGCTTCTTTAGAAGACAGTGTGGCTGGTGCTTGTTGAGCCAGGTTGTTATGAACTGCTCGCACCCGGTGTCCTGTCCAAGCCTTACTCAACATTTAGGGACTTGACTAAACCCTTTAAGCATTTCAGTTTGCAATTCTCATTTCTACCCAACAATTTTAAAACTAGAAGAGGCACTAGGAATAATCAAATTCGATGAATTCACGGACGCTGGTGACCCAACAAAGGTTATGAACTTTGTACAATGATGGGCCAAGACAGTTTTCCCTTCAGAAGCAACAGTTATCTATATCACTATGATATCATAAAATAAAGGTTGTTTTTACAAAAAAAAAATGGGAGAGAATATCTATTTCCAAGAAACCCTGCTTAGCAATCTTCCAGTAACAAATACATAATGATGTTAGCTGTAACATTATCTGTTCCAGTTTTTAATTTGTCACTTACCAATGGAAACTTCCTTGCAGACTGACGCTGGCTCTCAGACTGGTGTCTGGAAGCCGCTGACCTGGTTCAGCTTTTCCTTTCTAAAATGAGGCTGTCTCCTAGAGACACTTCCAAAGCTGCACTGCTGCTGAGGGACAAAGCAGACGATCACCGGACTGTTCTGCGACGAGACCAAGAAGATTCTTTTGCTTAATCAAACGCTAGAAGGCATTGTGCTGTGGGGCCTTTTCTGGGACCAGAAAGAGAGACCAGTAAAATTCTGGCTTGGCTGTGACCTTAGATGTGTTGACAAACTTCTCCAAACTCCCAGCCCAGTGCCTTCTACATCTGAGAACTTCATTTGAGACTTTTTCTCTGTCTTCTCATTCTCCCAGAATGAGAAGTTTCTGCTTTAGACAGGTGATGCCCTGCTTAAGTCTATGGAATTTGACCAAATGTTGGCAGAAGACATATTTCCTTTATAACCCTCACGAGACAGGCCTGCTTCTCCCTCCAAGGCCGGCCCCAAAAAGGAAGGAGGGAAGGAAGGAAGGAAAGAGGGAAGGAAGGAAGGCAAGAAGGGAGGAAGGAAGGCAGGCAAGAAGGGAGGAAGGGAGGGAGGGAGGGAGGGAGAAGAAATCAAAGTGCAGAAAACAATCTGGCAGCCAAACGTTAACTGAAAAACAAATTCAGTCTGTACTACAGCAAAAAAAAAAAAAAAAAAAAAAATCATAAGCCACAGCAAATCTTTTCAAAATCCTCTTTCTCCATCTGTGCCCCCCACTGATGCTCTCATAGCCCTCCACAGTACAGCAAATCACGGCTGCAGCTCTCAAACCCACTCTCCGGTCCACCCAGAGCAACCTCAGTCCACAGTCCTCTCCCTCTTTGGCTGCTCTTCTCCCTTCTCAATGAGTAACGCTCTCCATGTAGGATACGGATCCATTAACCTCCCTCGTCTTCAGTTTCCTCCTTACTCCTTCCTCTGATTTGCATGATCAGGCCAAAATCTGGAGTCCTTGAAAGCCCCTGGAGAGGACGTGTAGACAAGCGTGCCTTAACAGTGGATATTCTTGCCACGTGCCTTTGTCACACATTTAAGCTACAAAGACGTTGCACCCTCGAATGCCACTGAACCCCTCACATTGCCAAATACACAGGATATCACTTAATGGATAAGCGTCAAAGCAGGACACACACGCAAGTCCTTTCCCCTGCTCAGAGCAGATTTGTACATGAAAACATTTTCAACCGTAAATATTTGTCAATAATATTTTGTGCGCACTTACAGCGTAAAAGATTCCAGGTGCTAGGAAAACAGAAAGGAATTTTTTTGTTGTTGTTTTGGTGGTAGATAAGGGCATAAATTTAATTTGAAGCTTCACAGCTTCTATTGTGAGTGTCAGTTATCACTGTATGCAAGTCATTACATTACAGAGTCTGTGTCCCGTTAATTTTCATGATTTTTTTTTAATTTTTGAATTTTCTTTTATAACAAAGTTAAAAAAAAACATAGAAATAAATCAGACAAACAATCCTTGCACTCGTGGAGAGCTTTACTATACATCTCCACGTCTGCTAGAGACGAACAGAAAAACTGTTTCAGCGAAGAGTGGGAGTGAGCAGAGAAATCACTTACGCAAGGAGACGTGGTCTAAAGGAACTGAGCAAGGGGACGTGATGTCTGGTGGGGTGGGTGGGCCGGCAGGCAGGGAAGCAACCGCCATGAGAAGATTTGGGGTCAGGTCATTTCAGCAGTGAAACTTCTAGAATAAACGTTGTAAGGAAGGAGAAAGGAACCTTTCAAGGGAAGGATGAACTTAGTGGGCTTGTAAAACAGAAAGAACCTGAGTGCAGGACGCGATCACGGAGGTTGGTGGGGAACAGAAACCGAGGTTCAGCCGAGGGCTTCAGAGACTCCAGGACAGAGCGAGGAGCTGGAACGTGTTTTTAGTGAACTGGAAAACTTTAAATAACGGAGAAATAGGATCTGATTATTTCCTATAAGCTTCTGTCTGGTTGCTGTACTAAATAAAACAATTGAAGGCAGGATTCTAAAGTATATATGAGCCAACAGGAAGAAAGGAAACGTACGAAGGTCCCCTAAACAGGGTAAATAATAGCAGTGGAGATAAGGAGAGAGGGACAGACTCAGAACACGCGTTTAGGTAGATCAGATAAAGCTCACCAAGGAATTGGATGTGGAGAGAAGAGAACAGAAAAGCTAAGTCATGGTTTATGCCTAGATGGCAGCATGTAGACTAGCCACAACCGGGCCTATTCATGAGATAGAAAAAGTTGATCCAGAATACAGAAAAGTTGATAGAATCGAGGTTTTGATCTACCTGAGGGAGATTTGAGGTGTCTAGTGGACAGGCTGGGATCTCAAGAATGGCACCTGTATATCTAGATCACTACGGTAAGTGTGTGTGTGTGTGTGTGTGTGTGTGTGTGTGTGTGTAGAGGTCAGAGGTCAATGTCAATATCTCCCTCAGTCATTCTCCACCTTATTTTTTGAGGCACAGTGTCTCAATGAACCTGGAACTTACCACTGTAGCTAGGCTAACCGGCCAGTAAGCCATAGAGAAGGCTGTCTCTGCCTCTCCGGTGCTGAGATTACAGACACAAGCTGCAGCACCTGGCTTTCTGCATGGTGCTGGGGATCCAAGAACTGCCCAGAACACCTTTCTCCTCCTTCAGCACTTCCTGCTCACCGTCCAAGTGACAGCTCCTATTCATTTCTCTGGCCGATTAGTTTCTCTTCTGTCTGTCCAGCACTGTTCACGGGGAAAGTGGGTGCTCTCAAAGGCTGTGAGGAGGTAGAGATCAGCAGGGCACGGTGATTGACAGGTGTGAGAGTGACTTACCCGGTCCATGTGCAACGGTGTGAACAGTGGCGCTGTCTGGAGCTGTCCAGAATGTTAGGGGCTAATGGGATCTGAGAGCGGGAAGCAGGAATCACAGGCACCATTTTCATAATGTTGGAGTTGAGGTATATGCGAGACACCGTATCAGGATGGGAAGCGAGCAGCTGAATGCCAAGGTCTGCCCAGAGGCTGGTTGTTGCAAACGGTCTGACACTGAGAGACATTACTTACAGGGATAGAGACAGGAGTAGGCAAGAATAGATCTGTGGGCGAGCACTTAGAGCAAGGGGAACAGAGCTGGGGTCAACTACTGTGCTCCAATGTGTACAGTTTGGTGAATAGAAAGTAAGTCTGGAAGTTGACAAAGGAATGAGCAGGGAAGGAAGAAGAGACCCAGGGAAACGCTAGAGCGTGGATGCCAAGGGGAGAGCTTTGCGGGAAGCGGGTTTGGGCAGCAGTGCACGGTGTAGCAGAGAAGTATCCATGAACCATCCCAGCCCGCTGTCCTGCCAGTGGGCTCTAGGGCCAGAGACAGCTCCCACTAGCCCACTGGGGCCAGCGGCGCACACTCTTCCTTTGTTCACATTCTGTAAAATTGCATCCGTAGCTTGGATTGGCCATGGTAGGAGGGTTCCCTCCACGGAAACCAGCAAACACTATGAAACGGGGTCCCCTCTTCGGCCTTTCACCCAGAAAGAATATTGTGAAAGACTGACCAGCATGGCAGAACCCGTGGCAGATCACTAAGATCACGGAGACCTTTTAAACAGCCAGGGACTAGGTCCCGTTTCCCAGACACTAGAATTTACAGAAACTGGGGTGGGCCCTGGGCAGTTTTTTTTTTTAATATTTATTATTTGTCTTATGCAAGTGAATGAATGGGCATGAACACACATGCCGCTTTGCAAGAGCTCTTTCTTTCCTTCCATTCTGTCTTTGAGGCAGGGTCTCTCCCATTTATTTCTGCTACCGGCCGCTAAGCAGCTTCCAGCAGTCTCCTCTCTCTGCTTCCCTCCCCAGCCTTGGAGAGCTGGGATAACAAAGACACCACATCTGGCTTTTGTGATCCTAGGGATCAAAGTCAGGCTTGCCACTGGGCCACTGTGCTGACATACGTGGTATTTATTAAGTGATGCCTGACTATTCAATAATGCAAGTGGGATGAAGAAAGAAGCAACCATGTGTTTGGTGCTCAGAGATCCCTTGGTGGCTAGGGAACAGTAAAATGAAACAAGCAGTAGAAGGTAATACAGGATTCCTGCTAAGCAGTGCTAGAAGTTGTATGATCTGAGCAGATACAATGTTACATCCCAAGTTAGGTCAAGGAGCCGCCGCGATGGATCTAGACAGGTTTGGTTTAGAATCATTTTACCAATCTTGTTTCCACAGACTGGAGCCTGAAAAAGAGTCAAATGCACAGAGAAGAGCTCCACTGAGCACTAACATCTGTAAGAACTGCCCAGCTGTACCTGAAAGCCAGGTCTTCCTGGGCATTACAGGAGCGAGCAGATCCTTCTCATACAGGAGAATCTTTCATTGCTGACACACAGAAGAGAGCTTCTTCTTTCCATCAGACGGGTGTGAGCTGTGGTCTCCATCTCCATTTTTTCTTGTACCAAGAAAAGATTCTTATAAACAATCATCGTGTTCACTGTCCTGGCTGGTTTTGTGTCAACTTGACACAGGCTAGGGTCATCAGAGAGGAAGGAGCCTCAACTAAGAAAATGCCTCCATAAGAACCAGCTGTAAGGAATTTTCTTAATTAATGATCAATGGGGTAGGGTGTTACAGAAGTTTATTTTTAGTTGTGTATAAAATAATTGTTTTGCCCACTGTTGGTTGAGGGACTGCCTAGCCTTGGCATTTTGTATTGTCTGCAGGTGTTGGGTTTCTGTGGGGATTGTTTAATTGCTCATGATCTGCATGTGCTATCAGTAGAACACCTCAAGAGTTCTGTATCAGTGAAAACACCTGAGCTGAGGCAGTCGGGGTTCCACTGTCCAGGACAGTGCTTGCTATGATAGTGGTTCACTCTGCTGAGGTCTGGCAGGGTTTGCACCTATGAATGTTTCAGGGTCTTCCTTGGTGAGCTGCCACAGTGGCTAACAACTACAGGAGGGTCTGTCCCATTGTGGGTGGGGCATCCCTGGGCTTGTTGTCCTGGGTTCTATTAGCAGGCTGAGCCACATGAAACAAGCCAGTAAGCAGCATCCCTCCATGGCTTCTGCATCAGCTCCTGCCTCCAGGTTCCTGCCCTGATTGAGTTCCTGTTCTGGTTTCCTCCAATGATGGACTAAGATCTGGAAGTGTAAGCCAAATAAATCCTCTCCTCCCCAACTTGCCTTTTGGTCATGGTGTTTCATGGTAACAGTAGAACCACTAGCTAAGGCATCTGCCTATGGCATAGGTAAGCAAAATAATTCCAGTAGTAGATCTGCAACGTCAGTGAAGGCCTTAAGTACTCATTACTCTTACCTCTTCAGTTACTGAATCACATTTTTCTTTAATGTTTGTCATATCAATTAAAGGGCACAGATAACTATCGAATAATGAGCAGCCAACAATTAGCATAACCAACATACCAGATAAAAAGACCCACAGTATAATCAACTTTCTCTTGAATGTTTAACCCTATTATATGCTTCTGGGTTGCATAGATATAAACCCATCCTTTTCCCAATGCAGCTGCAGCCTTTGGGCACAGCCCTCAGACTTGCATGACAGAATTGGGGTATTTCAATCTTGAATTTAATATCCTTGGCTACATCTTGATTGTCTGGGAAATGATCATCTCACCTGGCTATAATCAAGATCGCTCTGTGGCGAGGACCTGTCTTCCAGCCATAGATTGGATTCATCCAATGCATCTTGAGGATGACTGGAACTTCTACTGCGTCTGCAGTGGCACTCACTAACTCTGGCAGAGCTTGTGATACTTGGTCAAGTGGCTGGCGAGCTGCTGTGGGAAAAGCTTCAGGATTAAGATCAAGTTGGGAGACACTGTTGTCTATCATCCAATTGGCCCACAGAGTTTTCTCTGAAGTCTGCCTAGTCTCTTCACAGCCGGGAACAGAAGAAACAGGATCTTTATGATCCGTGATCCCAAGTCCTTCTAATGTACTCAAAATACATCACTGAGGCCAGTGCTTGTGTTCTTGGAAATATGTCTTTGCAGCATTCAGCATCGATGGCACATGTCCTGTCACGACTGCTACATGTGTGCAGGAAAGCTTTCAATCACAAAGCCAACTGCCATCAGATAACTTTTGAAGGTGCTCCTATTCATACCTCTGTGATAGTAAAAGAAGCAGATTAATGCAACATAAACATGATTGCGTATATCATCAGTTGCAATCCCTGCTTCAAGACAAGCTGCAATAGATACAATACATATTATAAAATGCCCCACACTAGCCTGTAACTCTTTGCTGTTCAGAACATGAACCTCTTTTGTTCTGGGAAGAATTGAGCCATGATCTCTAATTCCCAGTGTTGCATTTAAGATAGAGTGCATTGTGGCCAGTTGTCTGATTTTGTCTTAATTTTTCTCTGAATCACATTTTCTTTATTTTAAGTTAACATTTTATTTATTTATTTATTTATTTATTTATTTATTTATTTATTTATTTATTTATCTATCTATCTACCTATCTATAATATCTATCTATCTATCTATCTACCTATCTATCTACCTGTGACACATGTTACCCACAGAAAGCTTGGATTTTGCCATACGATGTAATAGTTTTGAAGAAAATGTAGTCATGTATTTTTATTTTGGATGCAAAATGAACTGAGTGAGCTATGCATGATTAGTATGTCCTGCAAAATAAAAAATATCCTATATTCCAGGTTTATTTTAGATAAGTGTTTTTAATTATTCCAAATGACTCATTGGGGCAACTTGAAAGATCACGTTCCTTGTCTCAGTACCCAAGACTATTTATAATAGATGAGTGGGAGAGAAAAGAGCCTCTTAACCAATTAATAAGCCAAGAGGCCATACAATAATTTCGGATTAAAATTACTCCAATATGTGGGAAGATCCAAGAAGAGTCTCATTTGCCACATCAAAGAGGTTCTGTCGCTATCTGAATGTTTTGGAGGGCAACAGTTTTAATGATGCAGCAATAACGTGATTACGATTGTATGGGAGTAGGTAGCACCAGAGTCTTCCAAGTGCCAGAGAGTTTTAATGAGGCAGAATAACGACCTTTTACCTGCCCTGCTTTCCAATTCAGATGATTCTGTGAGCAGTACTGTGACGGAAGAAGAGAAATTTTCAACTCTTCGGGTTCCTTTTGTGTGTGTGTGAGGGGGAGCATCTTTTTCATAGGTAATAGATGTTTGGTTTGGTTTTATAATAAGCTGTGCTGTGACCCTTTAATACAGTTCATCATGTTGTGGTGATCCCCAATCATAAAATTATTTTTATTCCTACTTCATAACTGTAATTTTGCTATGAGTCATAATGCAAATATCTGATATGCAGATGGTCTTAGGTAACCCCTGTGAAAAGATCGTTCAACCACCAAAGGGGTCACGACCCACAGGTTGAAAACCACTGGCTTAAATCAACAGATACCTTAAGGAAACCTCCTAACTACTGATACTAACTACTCCTTGTTGTTTTTCAATATTCAGAAGAGATTGAAGTAGAAAAACTGACAGTAGCATACAAAGAAGTCCCATTTCTAGAACTTCATTAATCGTTAGACTAAATATATTATTTTCCGAACTCTCACCAAAGCTATAAAACAGTGATATGATTGGTTCAACTTGTGCTTGCTCTCATACAAAGTGCTTTTGTTATATTTTTTGTACAAAACAAAAAAAAGGAGATCTTTGTGGGGGTAACACACCTAAGGGATACCTCTGTGATTATTGGACAGGAGCCATTTCTAAGTTCTCTTTCTTGGGTTGATGGAAATGTAGATTCCTTCCTCCTGCTCTAACAATGGACTTTGTCCTCAGAATTTAATGCTCCTCAGAGAGACTCTGAGAAGAATTGAGTTGCTCGTCTATATTCTGTGTTGTTTTGCTTTGTAAACATTTGAGGAAAACTGTCTACGCCTCAGTCAGATTCTGTTGGATGTTTCTCAACCTTTCTTTTCATTACCATTCCCCTAAGGAGAAAAAAAATTCCTTTAATCAATGAATTTAAATTAAATTATTTAAATTATTTAATGAATTAAAATTTAAATTAAATTTGTCCCTAATGAGAGAGACTAAATGCAAATGAGGAAGACATTGTTGGGTAGAGTTGCACTTCAGAGGGCTGCAAAGTACCGTAATGTCTCAGATGCTTTTCATTTCCCTGTCCAAGATCCAGTTTTCACCCTTTTGTGGGAATTAAGGGAACCATTTAAACTAAAACAAAATGAGAAAAGTGGGTGCCTTGAGGAGAACCTCCCCCAGTCTGTCTACAGGAGCAGCTGCTCCTCGGATGAGGACCGCCATCTCGGAGGCACTGCTGGCCTTCCCGCCTTCAAGCTCTTCCTCTAGTCTTTGTCACTTTCCGCTTCTCTTGGTCGGAGACCAGAGCCACCCAAATGGCATGCATCGCAGATGACACATACTCACAGATGCTGCAGAACATGAAGTGAGCGTACGTGTGCACCTCATAGCTCCACCAGCTGGCAAGGAAAATGACATCAACAGTCTTCCCCAAACCTGGCAGCCAAGGGAATCCCCCAGGGAACTTGCTAACATGCAGACTCATGCAGATTTTGATTTAAGAACTGAAGTAGAGGGTGAAATCTATTTCTCAATTTTCTTTCCACCTTCCTCATTCGTGGAGTTCTTTTTAATAATGCCTCTTTGCAGAAATGACAAGATCAATGGTGACTTATCCTGTTCTAGACTGTCAAAAGGACCTTCTGCCCCAGCTTTGAAACAGAAATCGCATAGAATACCCAGGAGATGGCTTGTGGATGAAAACAAAATACTGTTTCATTATTGAGAATCTCAATTCAATCAAGCACATTCTGAAATAAATGTGATTCTTGGCACCCACATTGCCAGGGTGCTATGAGGGAGCCAGAGGGCACAGGAGAATGCAGGGAGAACTAGGAAAGAAGGAGGTGAGAGACCGTGTGTTTTCCCTTCTTCATGGGAGACCTGTGGTGGGAACAGGGCATCGGTGGACATGAAAGGGAGAAGAGGTACCCAGGAGAATTTCTTCTAAAGAGCTGAGGTAATTCCGAGTAAAGAAAACAGACTCTGCGTCTCACTTGGTAGCTGCTCTTGGCAAAATCTGCCTCAGATCTGCTGCGGGAAGGACTGTGGGGACATAAAGCTGCTCGCCTAGAACAACCTGAGCCAAGGTCATTCCTGCATTCTCCCACGTAGGTGGAACTGCGTTGGAGGGAGTCAAAGAAATCAGCCTGCTGCAAAGTCGGCTTGATGTGACCGGGTGGGCAGTGCAGATGTAGAGATGAAGCCGGCACGGGTACGGACTGATCCTTGCTGGGGAATGTCTACGCCTCTAGAGGACTAGCTATGAAAGGGCATGGCAAGCTCGCTATGCAGTGGATGAAGTGAGCTGCAGTCTGGCCACAACTGTCCATTGGGAGCCACGGCAACTGCTCAGAACTAACCATCGATGAGGATGGAGACTACCCCATCACATTCACCCTCTGTTCCCACCCAGCTCACACGTGGATTAAAGGGCCTGACCCAGTCACATCCAAAGAAGAAGGAACATTTGACTGTGGATGTTTCAAGAACTCAAATGAACTTGGGGGTAGACCACAAATCTGATCTGGCCATGAAGGATGGAATTCATACAGAAGGCACTCATTTTTAATACAGAAATGTACGGTTGTCACAGGATTTTAAACAACAAAGCAGATAAGCAATTTTAAAAGTTCAAATCGTATAGCCTGTTCTTGAACAGTCCTGTTTGTGTCTGCCTAAATCACACATGCTATACTCCGTTGGCATCTAGCGGAGATGTATTGGATATACGGCACTACATTGGTTTATAAGAAAAATCCTTACGATGCAGATTTCTACGCAGAAAGTTTCCATAAAATTCAATTACATTAGCTTTAGTTTCTCTGAGGAAAAAACTATGAAAAGAAAATCATTTCTGTACAGTGTTGAATTATACAGAGAGTGGGTTATGAAGGAAAACTGAATCGGGGCAACTGTTTCCTGAATGGTATGAGGTCTCGCACCCTAGAGTTTAGAGAACAAGCTGACTGAGGAGAATTGAGCACGATGCTAACTTGCCATAGGGAAAGGGCCCTATAGGGACAGGCAGGGGCAAGCTGTAAATCCAGCACCCCAGCCTTTCTGCTCCTCCTCCTCAAACATGTTGTTTTTCTTCCTTGGGATTCCAAAGCACTGCATCTCAAAGTTCTGTTATAGCTAGCTCTTGTATCTGAGGGTTTCTATTGCTGTGATGAAGCACCATGATCAAAAGCAACTTCGGGAGGAGAGGGTTTCTGTCACTCACAGTTCATTACACAGTTCATCTTCAAGAGCAGGGCGGACAGGAACTTAAGCAGAGCAGGACGCTGGAGGCAGGAGCTGGTGTAGAGCTACACAGGACTGCTCTTTGCTTGCTTGCTCCGCCTGCCTTCTTACAGAACCCAGAATCACCTGCCCAGATTTGGCCCCACCCATGATGGGCGGGGCCATCCCACATCAATCACTGATTAAGAAACTGTCCTACAGCCTGATCTTACAGACACTTTCTCAATTGAGATTCCCACCTTTCTGATGACTCTAGCTTGTGTCTAGCCTAAGTTGATGTAAACTAGCCAGCACATTTTGTTTCTCAGTTTCTCCACTTTTTTTTTTTTTTAGATTGGGTTGTTCACCCCACCTTTTCCTCTTCAAGTACATTTTAAATTAAAACAGAATTACACCATTTTCTCCCATCCCTTTCCTCCCTCCAGCCCCTCCCAGTTACCTTTCGTTATGCCCCTCCCATGACCCCACTCTCAAACTGACAGCTTCTTTTAATTATTACTGTTCCAGACGAATAGATGTGTGTATATACAAATATATGTCTATTGATACTGCCTCTTTTTTAACTATGATAAGTCACACAAGCAGTGACTATCTTCCACATTCAGATGAAGACATCTACTGCAGTCATCTGTAATCTATCTAAATGCCTGGAAAGACATTTAACTTCTCAAAGTCTCTGCGGTTCAAGTTTAGGTAAACTTGATTTCCAGACTCCCTTTATGAAAAGCCTTTCCATTTTATACTCCTAGAAACCGGCATGAGGCTGCCTGCCCTCCACTCCCAGACTTTAATATGCTTGTCTGGCAAGCACGTATTCACACAGCGTTACCCTTTAAATTTCCTTTTTCCTACTTAGTTTACGTGCTGGCATTTGTATCTACTGACCGCTGCGGTGTCACATTCACCCAATATGGTAGAACTAACCGTGGTGAATGTGTACATTGTTCTATTAACACACTGCTTAGCTCTCAAACATTCAAAGTTCTAAATTTCACTGATGAATCCGAACGAACTCCCTGAGGATGTGATTGGTGGACCCTTTTGCCGGCTCTGCCCTGACTGTTGCGCTGACTTTCAAGCTGAAGCTTTGTGATGGGGTGGTATTAGTCTCTTCTACTTGACTCTGCTCTGAAAAGACCTACTGAGTGGATACTGGGCCTTAGACAAAGACCCCATACCCCCTCACTCACCTCATGCAATTTTTCTGTCCTTGTGCTCGACTTTACTTACCAGATTTGTGATGTTTTTTGTCTCTGTTCATTCTACATGTAGCCCTTATTATATTTTAAATTTCATAGACGAGATGTGAATTTTTGAGAATCCCTTACTTTCGGATGACTGTGTCGCTTACTAAGGAACCCGATGAGGGCAAGGCTAACGTTTCTTCAGTTTTTGAACTGTCCTAGCCTGGATCTGTCGGTTCTGTTTCTGACCTTATTTTCACCAAGCGTTGGTGCTCCTTGGCTGTCCATTCATTTTATGAATAGTGTGCTAGCTTAACTAAGGAGCAGAACTGAGGTGGCTTCCCTGTCTGTACTGGTTAGTTTTTTGTCAACCTGACACAAGCTAGGGTCATCTGGGAAGACGGAACCACAAGTGAAAATTCGCCTTCCTTAGATTGGTCCTTGGGCAAGCCTGTGGACCTTTTCTTGAGTAGTGATTGATGTTGGAGGATCCAGCCCACTGTGGGCGATGCTACCCCTGGGAAAGTGGTCCTCAAGGTGTAAGGTAACTGAACAGGAGCCTGGGCAAGCCAGTAAGCAGCATTCCTCCGTGGTCTCGGCTTCACTTCTGGCCTTTAGGTCTCCCATGGAGTTCCTACCCTGACTTTCCTCAGTGATGCTTGTGATGAGGAAATATGAGCCAAATAACTCCCCAACTCTTTAGTCATGGTACTTTCACACAGTAACAGACAGCAAACTAAGACATGGTCTCTCTGCTTTACCTCTCTACTGCTTAGAAGAGGAAAAGAGTCACCCATAGCCAGCCTGCTCCACACCCAGTCTCCAAACCCAACTTCTCCTGTGATAAGTACATTTAGAGCTCAAGGGTATTGGTGTGTTTCTGCTTATTGAACATCAGCTACGAAATTTAGCTTTAGGCCAATTGGTACCCACCTTAGAGCACCCCTTGGGCAGCAGACATATTCATTGCTTCCTTGACTAGGGCAGTGATCTGCTTTTAGCCAGTGGCCGGTACTTTCACCACTTTTTGTTGAGTGTGAGAGGATGAGGAAGAGAGCGAGTCTACACACTCTCAGGAATCGTTCTGGTCGGGTAACCTGAGTCCCATGCCGAGGTTCAAATCCAGAGCCTTGTGCATACAGCCAAGTGCCGCATGGCCGAGCTAGAACCTCAGTCTATACCATTTGTTGAAAATATGCTTTCTCCTGATGATCGCCCGTGACTTCTGTCCATTCTTCCTATCAGCTTTCTAGGTACCAGTCGCCACACTAGAAAAATATAAGTTCAGAGGAGGTTTCTTCCTGGCTTATGCTTGCAGCACCCTCTGCTCTCATGAATTTTATCCCTTCTGTTTCTGATAGTCCAGGATCCTGTCTGGTAGTCTTTCCTGTCATCAGCTCTGTGACATGTCTGTATCCTTTCGGTCATTTTAGCTGACTTAATGGCAAAGAAGAAGGAAGTATCTATATGCCCAATCACTCCCCTGACAACTCTCCTTCCTCGGCCTCGGCTCCCTCCCCTCATGCCCAAGCTGTTTGATTGGAAAGAAGTTCTCCACCCTACCAGTCAATGTCTTTACTGTCCTGCCATTTTTTTTTTAATGTCCAGTAGTAGCATAATGCATCATTACGTTATCATTTCTCCCCAAAATTGCCCATTGTCATCCACATTAACACAAACAAACAAGGATCCTGGGTCCTTTGAAGCTCATAGATCCAAAAGAAATAAAAAAAATAAAAACCAGCAGAGTCCAGCCAGTAACGAGCTGTGCACATTGGGAGGGTGCCTCTCTGGAGTATGTGATTGCTCCCCCACCCTAGTCATTGCATAAAATAGGTTAATTAACAGACCAACTTCAGCCTTACTAAATTTATTATGAATTATATGTTCGGGGATGTTGGTAAAAGGCCAACCCTGGCATCACTTTAACTAGTAATTATTGTGTTTTATTGTTGTGGACCTATAATGCATTAACACGCCAGGACTCGGCTTCATTAGAATGCACGTGGCTCCTCGGTTCCATGCATATTTATTATGTGAAAGAATGGGATTCTTCTTCTCCAGCCTTCACTAATTTAAAAGAAGATATCCTCAATGAAATGTATTCAAATATTTTGACATTTTGCTTCACCTCACTTACAGAGCAGAAATTGTTTCTGACAGTTATTATACAGCGCTGGAACCCTGCTGCTTCCGCTGTTGAAGAACAGGTTGAAAAGACACAGCACTTGCGTTTCGTTCAAAGAGCGGTTCTGTGGCTTAGAAATAGCAGCACTGTCAGCTGTGATTCACTGAGAGTTTAGATAATATCCAGTCTGTAGTCACTGCTAACAGGGGCTTCTGGGCTTAGAGAGAGAGAGAACGAGTGGAAGGTGGTGCCTCGAGGTTACCCGGAAGGATGAGTGTGAAATGTGAAGCTGGCACTTGGCTACCCAAATTTTTGATAAAACTCTTGCCCCTCCTCCTCCTCCTCCTCCTCCTCCTCCTCCTCCTCCTTCCCGCCCCTCCTCTTCTTCCTTCTCCTCCTCCTCTTCCCCCTCCTTTTCCCCTTCCTCCTCCTCCTTCCCACTCCTCCTCCTCCTCCCCCTCCTTTCCTCCCCTCCTCCTCCTCCTCCTTCCCCTCCTCCCCCTCCTCCTCCTTTCCCACTCCTCCCCCTCCTCCTTCCCCCTCTTCCTCCTCCTCCTCCTCTTCCTCCTCCTCCTCCTCCTCCTTCTCATGTTGTCAGCACTCCCTTTAAGATAAGCTGAAATTCCAGATGCCCTGTTTGTAATCGGCACACACCAGTAAATGTCAAATGGAAACACTGGAGCTTTGCAGGAGCTTGGAAGGTCGAAAGTGACTAGAAACATCATTTGACGGGAATTTCTTTGATGCTAGTGCACCAAAAGGCAAAAATGACTCTAGAATCGTATTGAGGGGTGTGGAACAGTGTACAGAATGGACCAAACCCAACAAGTCACTTAATGTGATTGCTTTGGGGCACCTCTTGTTTTCTTATTAGGATTCCTTTCTGAAGGCAAAATTATTCACCTAAAGCAATGAGACAAAGTATTTGTAAACACCTTACCAATATACATCATGGTTTTGCACCAACAAACATTCACAGAGCTAGAGGCCACCAGAAGAGGAGAAAGAGAAGAAAGTCAGTCTGCAGCCATTGCTTGGGTTTCTTCCATTTTACATGCAATATGTCTCAGTCGGTGTTCTATTGCTGTGAAGAGACACTGTGACCACAGGGACTACAAAACATTCCACCGGGGCTGCCTTACAGGTTCATAGGTTTAATCCATGGTTGTCATGGCAGGAAGCATGGTGACATGCAGACAGACACGGTGCTGGAGAGGGAGCTGAGAGTTCTACACCTAGATCTGCAGGAAACAGAGAGAGACACAGGGCCTGGCCTGAGCCTTTGAAACCCCAAAGCCCACCCCAGTGACACATTTCCCCCAACAACGACACGCCTACCCCAGTGAGGACACGCCTCCAGACCAAGCAGTCAACTCTATGAGGCTATGGGAGGGCACTCCTATCCAAACCGCCACACAATCCGAAGCTATTATCCATAAGCAAGGCAATAGTCCGGAGTCACGACGGCCACCTGTGCTTTCTGAGGAGCTGAGAAGGTTTAGCCAATCACGTTGGCTGCATGAATAGAGACCCAGTCGGCTCTTTGAGCATAAGGAGGGGCAAATGGGCAGCCCCCATGCTAATTGTACCTATTTTTGCAGGTTAACTGACAACATCAGAGTCTGAGGGCACATTGATGTTGAATGAGAAGAGACTCACAAGGTAGCAGCTCTGCTACAGCAAATCAAAGCCCCTAAAATCTGGCAGGCGCAGACAGACAAGTATCTAGGTCATTAGAAGTAGTCGAGGTTTAACACACAGATTGGCTAAGAAGCCAGCAAATGGCACCAAGAATTCAGTAGGAGAAAGAGGACCCTGTGGTAAGTCAAGTAAAGAATTCGTTTGCTGCCGATGTCCCCCAGGACCTGTGAGTACATCAGGAAGGCCCTGAGGGTGTGGGGCAGGCCCGTTACTCATCAGAACAAAGCACGGCCAATTCAGCCATCATGGCAAAGTGGGTTGGGGATGACTCTGCTGGACAGAAAAGGTGGTGCCATAGCAGCAATCTGGAAAGGACCCAAACAGGCTTTGACCACACTGGGAAGATGAAAGGAAATGTATCTCCATTTTCTCAAGATAAAGTCAGCCATGAAGGAAGCACAAAACTATGCCTGTGTTAAGAGTCCAAGCAAGCTGCCCTGCGACTCTCCCGGTAACAAAGGCCGCTTAAGCAGGACGAGGGGAAGGATCCCAAGGCGTCGACACACTGAACAGTAAACGTCTGTTCCATATTCATTTTTGCGTCTCTAGTTAGAGCCCCGCAAAATGCGTGGCGCACATTAAGTATTAAATGAACGATTGCGGATGGATGTCAGACCCTATCCTCTCTAGTGTAATCACTGGAAATCAGGTGAGAGGCCACAGAGCACAGCATCCCTACGGCCGGCATGGACTGCAGGTTACCAGGGGAACACGCGGGAGGCACTGTCTGCAGGGTCGGAAAAGTGCTGCATTCTCCAGAACGTCTCCACAACACACATCTTCCGCCTCTCTACGAGGCACACACCATCCGTGATAACGCCGTTGCGGGTTCTACATGGATAATCTCATTTGTAAGTCATAGAGCTACCTCCATTTTACAAATGGAAAACTTGAGGCAAAAAGACTCACCCAAGCTAGCTTTGGATTTTGACAACCGCCCTATTCCGGCTCTACACCGTGATTGAAGGCTTGAAACAAAGCAAACAGCCCAGAGGAAAGACAAAATAAATTATCGGTCATTAGCGTATTATTTTAAATTGATTCTCAGATTAAAAACAGCCAGATACTATGCTGATCCATGAAGAGAAAGAGTTATGGGAAAAGGCTTTTTTTTGTTTTTTGCTTTTTAAATTATAACCCAGGGCTTGCACTCATTTATTTAAAATTTACTATGAACCAATGTTCTTTTCCTTAATCAGGGGATATTTTTATTATTTTTCACCTTCCCCAAAGTTTGGATGCACAAATGCTTCTGAATTTGACCAGTAAAGTTCTATTTTGGTCCAATATATTATTAGTCTAACTGTATAATCAAATCTGGCTTGATTACTGTAAAATCACATAAATAAATAAATTTTGAAAATGAAAATCTGCCGCTTTTATAAATGATGAACATTAATTTTTTTTCCTGAAATTTACTCAACTTTAGCCTTAAAAGCCAGACTCAAAATATAATTTCTTTTAAAAGCTGGTCATAATTTATGCTTAATCTAGACAAATTACTTTATTGAAGGTCATATGAAAAACTCCGCAATAAATAATGGAAAGAGTACGATAAAGCAATAAGAAAAGCGTTTTTTTAAAAATTCTAATCCAAGGCTTGAACTCATTTATTCAATATTTACTGCTCACCAACATTCTTAAGATACTAACTAGCGATAAATGTCATTTCCATCTGTCTCTGACAGGCCAGTTTAATTTCTACCATGAAACTTTTCCACGTGTATGTGTTTTAGAGACGCATTATTTATATAGCTCTTTTAATAAAACCTTAGTTTCCGAAATTGTGGGGCTGTTTTTCTTTCCACTATTGTATCATCAAAAATTAGAGACCAAAATGGAGTGATTCGCCGTGGCAGCACTGAAGACCGGTTTCACAGAACGGCCTGTTGTCCTTTTAACTGGGGCCTGAGGCTGCAGTACTCTACTGCCAGGGAAATATGAGAATGACTGCACCCTTGCAACCCCGCTTTCCGCTGAGGAATACCGAAAGGCTTTAGAAACCACCATCAGGAAACACTTCCAGGAATTATTAAAGCCGGCACCCATGTGACCCCTGTTGTGTGACCTTGGCAGCGACAGTTTCCCTGAGCTGCTAAGAGGATTGTTTTGGTTTTTTGGTTTTTGGTTTTGGTTTTTGTTTGTTTCGGGTTTGTTTTTCTTTTTTCCCTTATCATTATTTCTCTGTTGGTTGGTTCATTTTTGTGAGAACAAAGGTCGCCTGGGACTCACACTTTGTTAGGGACAGAGTTTACTGTGATCTTCTTATTCGTTGTTTGTTTTTTAGTTTTGTTTGGTTTTCTGCTCAGCACAGAGACGCTCAAGCCAGTGCGGGAGATTGCAGCAGAAGCTCAGATCTGCCCTTCTCAGTGCCTAAATTTCTCAGGGAAACTGAGTTTTCTTTAGTAATTTAGAAGTTACCGGGAATTTGCAGCAAATAGTCTAAGAAGTAGAACTCGGTGTTTATGACTATTCATGTCTCTGCTGTGAAATGGAAACACCTAGAGTATATTGTCTGACCTGATACATCACATATAGGCGATCATGTGATACACTGGGACATGACGCAATACACTTGGTCATATATGAGTCCACGTCTGCATACAGATCCATATTTAATGTTCTACCATGTGCCGAGTATTTATAATAACGATGGATAAACACTTATTAAAGACTTACTGACTATCAATACAGCCCCTGAAAGATGCTCATCCAAAACTACCCTGACCAAGGCAATCCAGGTGGTTCTCCCAAAGCATTGCAGATTATCAGTGTAGCCCTTGACTGCCTCTCGGGGTTGAAGGTGGGCCCATATTGCTGAAGACACCACACACTTGGGACAGAGAGCTCAGATGACTCAAGCTGGATCTGACCTGAAAAATCTCTTTCCTGTGGTCTGGCTTTCATAGTTCCAGAAAATATGCAAGCTGCTAAAGTGGGGAGCAATTTAACAGTCTTACCCAGCTGCAGCACCTATGAACCATGACAGTGACCAGCATGGCAAGATATGCATAAAGGTGTAATTAGTGACGCATGTCAGTGGCAACCAACAGCTGTCTCATTGGTCTTGAGGCCTATTCAATAGGAGGTAAATCATGTCCGGTCCTGGAGACCTAGCCAGCTTCCCGGGGCTAGAGAAGCCACGGACCTTAGAACAGTATCTACTACTGCACTTGCTAGATCAGCATAATTCCTTACTATGTTCTAAGTCTAATCCTCACACCCGCAGATAAGTGCAGCCACCACCCCTCATCAAAGAAGCATCCCTTTACTGCAAATGGAGACTGTCACAGAAAACCACGACTGGACACGATGCAGACATCAGTCAATTGTGGGACCTCAGCTCCTACAGATACGTCTACATCACATCTCCTGCATCTTTGGCTCAGGTAACATCAGAAAAGAGGGAGCAGAAAGTTTGTGAGATCCAGAATACCAGGCAGTCTGCTGTGGAACAGTCTCTCCTAGAAACGGCTGCATAGACAAGACTGGAACAATAGAAGTATCAGTGAACATATTGGCATGGAACAAGGAAAATTTGGTGGGGCCCCACCCTTAGACAAAGAACTATAGGCAGTTATTGACTCTAAGAGAAGGAGAATTGGCCTATCTTAGGGATGTTGTGCCCAATACAGAGGGGCCCACCTTAAAACCACAACACACAAACAACAAAAACAGACTCATGAACTCTCTCTCTCTCTCTTTGTTTCTCTCTCTCTCTCTCTCCATATATATATATATTTGTACATGCACACACATAAACACATGTATGTAACAAATAGAATCAAAGAAGAGGCTATCAACTTGAGGGTGGGGGTAGCGTGGGAGAGATGAGAGAGCGCGTACCTTGGAAGGACTGGAGAGAGGACAGGGAAATGGAACTTGATTTTTTTTTTCCCTATTAAAAATATTTTTAAAATAAATTTTTAAAAAAACAGCTGCTGGTGAAGAAAGGTTTTATTGGTTACCCTGCTCCGTTATATTTCACAATAAGGAAACTGAACCCAAGTTAAATAACTTACCCATGCCAAGCCGGTAAGGAGCAGAGCAGCGCTATGGAGCCAGGCAGTTTGAGTCTGTAGTCTGGACTCATGGCCGCTGTCCATTTGTGGGATTGTAGCTAGCAAACTCTGGAACACTCAGGAAAGTTCCTTTCCTGACTTACCTGTGTTTCCTTTTCCAAATGAAGACGTGGCTTAGGCGTTTGTGCCTTGGCCCATTTCACTCAGATGAAGACTTATGTACCGCAGAAAATGCCTCATTGGAGGTTAATGAATGTGTAAAGTGTGCCAGCATCCCTGTGTCTGGCAGAAGGACTTTCAAGCTCGGGGTCTTTCCATGCGGATGTGGCTCTGCCCTCTGTAGTGTTCATTAACCTCCACTTACTCTTGAGACCACCTCTGAAACACCAGCACTGGCCTCTCCGTCACTGCGCAAGGTGAGTTACGCCTGTGATGGGCAGATAATAGTTTGTGAAAATGCAGAAGCATCTAAAGCAATTGTTATTTCACGGCCAGTTAAATATACTATCATTCTTTCTTAAAATATCAGATAGCTAAAAAATCTAGTTTACTTGGAAATCCCCAAAGTTCTCCCGCCGTCCTCACAACTTTTTGAATTAATGTAAGGCCTGCCTTTGAACGTTGTTTTTACAGTATTTCTAAAGTCATTTGGGAAACAAGCATACAGCGCTCTTCATAATCTTACCTTTAGTTACTATGACAGGCGTGTAACCATTATACTTTCACAAATCATCCTGATTTAAACACTTCCACTAAGAGCTGAATGTCATTATTAACATTACCAATATTTACCCAAAGTGCATATCAGGTAGTTAATATGCCTCAAGTGGTGACCTTTTCTTGTATTACTAGCTTTCTTTTGGTTATAACCTTTTTCTTTCTTCACAGCCTTCTGAGTCGGTAGACTTAAATAACCTCTCTTGGACAATAAGCTATAGTCTTGTCATTGGCCTTTGAGGATTATTAGACATAGCTGATATTGACACTCCAAGCTCCAAAGTGTCGTCATAGTGTCCTTGTTAGTTTGAAGGGCAATAGAGTCTTTACTGTCCAATGGCAGTGAAGAGCACTGACTAGACTCAGAGTCCAGTGTCCAGCTGAGTTCATAGACCCAATGGGTGGTCATTCTCCAGACCCCTGGTCTGTGCTTAGAATCAGTACACTTGGGAGTGGAAGTAACTCCACATACTGAGTATTTCATAGCGAGGATGGGCATATGGAAATGTCCGAGAAAGCACACACCGTATCCAAGATAGCAAGCCAAATGAAACATTTCCTCCTAGGAGAAATGAGAGGAGCAGGTGTCACCAGTAACAAACTGGGAGGCCAGTGAAAGAACACATGCCTGTGGCTCTTACGTCCACTTTGTTTATTAATCCGGACGATACAGAAGCCAAAAGCATGTTGAAGAATGACTGCATCCTACTGTTAGTTAGCTCAGCCAGGCAGTCCTCACATGATCTGATAGAACGGAAAGTCAAAATGTTCTTGGGATTACTGACGTAGGGAAAGACTCGCTGAGCAGGCCACCGATGGCACGGACATAGACCCAACAGTTTATAAATGGGACCTTACGAAACTGAAAAGCGTCTGCATTCCGAAAGACACCATCATTTAGGCAAAGGAGCAGTCTACAGGATGAGAAAACGTCATTACTAATTACACGCCCAATAGTGGTTAGTATCTAAAATATATAAATAACCAGATGAAAACACTGGATATCAAGAAAACAGCCCAATTAAAGGTGAGAGGCAGAGGGTTCTCAAAAGACAAACCACAAATGTCTGAGAGACAGGTAAAGAAATGTTCGACATCCTTAGCAGGCAAATGCAAATCAGAACTACTTTTGGGATTTCATCTCACTTCAGTCAGAGTGGTCAAGATCAATAAGACAAATGACAGCCCATGCTGGTGAGAATGCGGGTAAAGGGGAGCACTTATTCATTGCTGGTGGGAGTGCAAACTTTTACAGACTCTGTGGGAATCAGTGCGGTGGGTCCTCAGGGAACTCGGAATAGTTCTACCTCGAGCTCCAGCTATGCCTCTCTTTGGGCATATACCCAAAGGTCTCCACAACCTACTACTAAGATATCTGATGCTCCATGTTCACTGATGCTCTACTTATAATAGCCGGAAGTTGGCTGCAGCCTAGATGTCCATCGACTGAGGAATCGATAATGAAAACGTGGTACATCTACATGATTCAGATATTTAAAAACTGAAGTTGCAAAGTTTGCAGGTAAGTTGACGGAGCTAAAACAAAATCATCCTGGGTGAGATAAAGCAGATCTCAAAAGACAAACATTGTATGTTTTTCCTAAAACAAAAGAATCGACTCCATCAGATTGGCCTACAGGTAAGTCTATGGGGACATTTTCTGGATTTCATGGTTGATGTGGAAGTCCCAGCCAATCGTGGGCAGTACCACCACTGGGCATGTGGCCTTAGGTTGTTTAAGAAAGGTAGTTGAAAAAGTCAAGGGGAGAAAGCTGGCGAAGTAAACGTTCTTCTATGGTTCCTGCCTCTGCTCCTGATGAAGTCCTGCCCTGACTTCCCTTGATGGTGAGCTGGGATGTAGAAGTGAAAAGCTTTCCTTCTCCTAGATACTGTTGGTCAGCATTTTATCACAGCAACAGAGAAGCAAATTAGGACATCACCTGCCTTCTCTAATTGTGAGACGAGTTCTTCTTGTACTATCCTTTCATAAATGTGGGCTGACAGCATCGTAAGATAGAAACAGAATATCCAGGCCTACAGAGCCACAGTTCATCCCTCAGCTCACACAGACCACCATTTCAGAATACCTGTGTGGCCAGATGAAAGAAGAGAAAGGGCCCAAATTCTGTTGACAGATGAGCAGTTGGTATTTGGAAGCATACACAGCTCTACCACCCACACAGTCAGAAGGACTTTGAAAAATGGTGGAGAGAGAATATCTTCATCCTGGGAGATGCGATCAGCATGCCTCATCATTCACAGATAATCCCAGATGGGAGCAGATATCAGATGACTCAGAAATGGCTTGTCAGTCAAGAGCCCAGAAGGAAACCAACAGACACTTGGAGGCAAAAGTTCTGAATAAGTCACGCCAATGATCACAAGCAAATAGCCAGGAAGCATGGCCATTACACCCCAGTGACTACTGAACAAGTGTGAGTCACAAGAAAAGTACCCACTAAATACCTATCAAATGAAGATGCTGTGATTACCACTTCTGAATAGCTCATCCACTACGTTGGAATACACGTACATGAATTAACACGGCTGACCAGAGAGCAATATCAGTGATAAGTTCTCCATGGTAATCACATTATATGTGCACACGTGTGAACATTTATCTGCGCACGTGTGTAACTGGATGCGAGTTCTATAGGCAGAAGACAAACTTCTCAGCGGTGGGAATGAGACTTCTTGGACAAGTGCTTGAATATTCATGGAAGCAGGGAAGCCACAGAGGATCCCCAGGGATATAATTTCAGTCTCTGATAAGAGCAGTTACCAGTAATTCGTGGAGCAACTCTACCAAAATGAATTGCTGACAAAAAGAAAGAAGATCAAAGAGTGCTTTCAAGGGCAGCGGGAACCAGGGCTGCAAAGGGAAGGTGAGATGTGTCTGGCAGAAAGGCTCGGTGGAAAGGAAGAACAGCCGAGGGAACGAGGGAACGGATCGCCAGAGAAAGCAGAAAGTTCAAAATGTCATGTATCCTGTCTCCAACATAGATCAAACTGCTCCAACATTCCCGCCTGCTGACTGTGGAAGATAAAAATGGAGGCGCGGAGTGGCAGATTAATCCTGAACAGCCTAATCATTGTGTTGACATATCCCAGGAGGCCCAAAGGACAGCAGAGGAGCCAGCTACATTTACTGTGATTGCTTGAAAGGAGCACTTCCAACTTTGGCCATCCATTCCCCCATCAAACCAATCAAAGCACCCCACTTAGCAGTTCCAGTGACAACTCACTTACACGGGGTCTAAGCAGCTCTGCAGAGAGATCTCCAAATCCAGAATATGATGTTTTTTCCTGGAGCCAGATACCCACACAGTCCACACATTTGCTTAAGGGTGACATTCACAACATAGCCCTAGCACCAGGGTTTCTGTTCCAGCTTTTTTTTTTTTTCGATGACACCTTCCCTGTATTGAGTCTGCCAACAAAATCAGACTACCTGCCTAGAATGCGCCAGGCACTGTGCTAGGGGCTGGGGATGCCATGGTAATCTGAGTCACGGACTCTGTCCTGGCCTTAGAAGCTGATGGCCTCTTTGAGAAAAGAATCAAACACGCGCACAGCAAGGGTAAAGCTTCTGCTCTAACTATTGCTACTAAGGACAGGTACTTGGTGCCACTGGGAACCTGGGCTTGCAGACCTGGATAAAGGAAGCTTTCTGGATGAACTGGAAGGAACTGAGCTGAGGTTGGAAATTAAAGGAGAGGCTGGTGCAGGCACAGGGACCAGTATGTTCTCATTTTATCTGAGCAGAAGACAAAGATCCATGTCAATGGTTTGGCGGTCCGATTCTCCTCTCGTCACAAATTAGTTGAAGATACCAGCAAAGCCACTTCATTTTTCCCTAATACTCACCCACTGGCCCCGGAAGGGAGTGAGGAAAGGGAGAGAGTGTGATTCCTTGCTGGTCCTATTCCCTGGAAAGACCAACGTCTGTTGTCATCTGTGCAGGTGTCTGGATACCCAATAGCTTTCTCTTGGAATAGAAACATGGGGTGGGGAGGAAGTGAAGGTATCCATTAAGATGCAAAGAGTCCTCCATGTCAACTCTTACACATTCTGAGCGGGAGGCATGGGAGGGTTGCTTGCTCCCCCATGTCTCAACTCTTTCAGAAGTACCAGAGATAAAAGAGACAAAGACCCAAGGTGGAAAGGTCTGCAATCAGAGCTGATAAACCATAGTAATCAATCACCTCAGACATATTACTATAACTGCCACAAAACACTGCTGAAGTTGGAACAGAAATATTGCTGTAACTGGGAATCACTGTACATTCCTCTCGGTGAGTCCAAAGCACAGAATTTCCTTCTCACTGGTATTGTTTGGCCGTCATTGTCTGGCCCAGAAGGCAGGCAGGCAGCTTTGGGTAGGATATTGTTATGAGTTTACAGGAGAAAATCTGCATCAAAATAACAAGCATAAATGTATACGAGCAACTCACTTTCTTGGTGTTTTCTGCTGGTGCGATGCTCTTCAGTGGTTGGCTAGGCAGGTGTTGATGCTAATGTGTTTTGCAATACCCATGGAATGCAACAGTTCTCTGTACACCCTTCGGTATGGTATACTCCTGTGTAAATATACATGACAACATTGAAGATGATTCTTAGAAATTATACAGCCACTGTGGAAGCTGCTTGTTCTGGCAAAACAGCACACTGGCGTTATATCTAGAAGCAGGAACAAGCAACTTACATGAAGAGCATGTGGAAAGTACTACTAGCCAGGACTGCCCCCAAAGAGCAAAGTGGAGGGTAAGAGTTTGGGGAAGTAGATGGAGTTAGCATATCATGAATAGATTATAATGACTATTAAAGAAAAGTCCAAATAGCCACGATCTGAAAATTAAAGGAATTCTCTCCAAGGATTAGAGACTTCAGGCTTATCTTAGGTCAGGAAGAGGAGACACTGAGACAACAAAATATCTCTAGAAGTTAGGACAAACATGCTTCGTTACAGTAAGCGCTGACTGTAGTGTAAGGTATTCCTTTATCAGCCAAGAGGCCTTATCAAGCCCCTTCCCTCCCCTGGTGACAGGAACCTGGCAGGATCCTGCCAATTGAGCATGGTGTGACTTCACCAGGATGGCAAGGGTTTTCCCCAAGAAGTACAATAGTGGCTTGAGATGAGGAATTCCACGGGAACAGAAAGAGCGTCAACACTGACTGCTTAGGATAAACAGGTGAGTTAAGCAAGAATGAACAGGAGAGCAGGCTAAGTCATGTCAGCTTAAACATGGCAGAAGACTCCCACTAAGGTCTGAACTGTTGGAGGGAGTCTCCAGCTTTCGAGTCATACTTGCTCAAGCAGCTTCTCCGAAGATGAATGCAGATGATGCAGCAAGCTAAGCTCTCCTGAAACCATCCTAGACGCACGCTTACACCATGCTGAGGGCCATCGGTCCTGAGGTTCTAAAGAATGGTAAGGTTGGTTGGTCTCGTAGGTACTTCTGAAAACTTCAAGTTGCCACATTAGCCACACACACCTTGTTTGCCTGGCATGCGGTCTGTGTTCAGTCTCCCTACTTCTTTACATCACAGATGGAACAAACAGTCGTAGCTTGGGTAAATCATCTATCACGTTTCACTAGAAAACTCTTGTTCTTTGTGCTTCCCTTGCGTTTAAGTGATAGACACAACAGAAGGCACTGAGCATCTTTCTAATTTCTGTGAATGGGAAGAGAGTACATACACGTAACAAATACTTGGCTTTTGTTCAATGACGACAGAGGGGTGCTTGGGAGGAGCACGTACACAGAACAGGGAGAAGAGGGGACAGTGGGGAACGGAAGAATTAAGCACCCATAGTTTGGTCTCAAAAGCAGACACTGCTTCTTTGGGCCACAAAGCAACAATGGTGGGATAAATGAATCTTGTAATTCAGGAAGAGAGACAGGAGGACGTTAGGAGGTGAAGATCCAGCTCCCTCTCCTTCTCCCAACCCTCTCTCCATCGCCAGCCCCATACAAATGCCTCTTACATTAAACTACAGCTGAGCGCAGGAGATTGACAGAATTTTCACTTTTCATCTGGATGATTCAACATCATGAAGAAACAGCCACCGTGGGGCACCTGAGGAGGGAAGGGCGGAAAGCAACCTGCTTGAAAGACTTATTTAAAAAGAAAAAAGTTCAGAAGCCACTAGGTGTTTGGTACTTATTTTCAAGGCTATAAATCCCACAGCAGGTGCACCTAGGCAATCAGAATAGGCAAGAAGTCTGATAAATTCCGTGGTGATACTTAGGGCCACAGAAACCCTGGGAGGCTATAAATAGTCATTAGGAGTGAGATGCTGCCGAACACCAAGGGAGAGACCCACCAATGGAGCAGAAATGTAAATCAGGAACTACTGTAAGGGAAATGTGTTTTCATATTAAGAATAAAGGATGAAAAAAAAAGAGAGAGAGAAAGTGAAACTAGGTTTTTCCCCCCCGCTCCCAATTCCCTCTGAATTAGAGTCACTTCTGAACATTTCTAGGAAGGAAGGGAGACGAGGGAGGCAGGGGGGCAGGCTTCCGTCTGCCTCGATCCCATCTAAATGTGTGTGGAGCCTGCAGGATTCACCCTGATGTGCGTGCCCACAGTCGGCGAGCTTGCACGAGCTTGTAGAGATCGGCACAGCAACTCCAGCAGACAAGATGGGGCTTCTTGTCTTGTCTTTTTTAACAAGAGAGCAAACTTTATTTATAAACACTGTAGATCACACATACACTTGGAGAGGACTAATATGTGACTGGTAAGTCATTCTTGAACAGTGCAAAGGTCCTTGAGGCGAACGCATCGCGCATGTGTGAAGTACCTATGACCACTGTCAAAATGCTTCTAAGCGTTCCTCCCATTCCATACACATTCTTACTTGGAAACACTTGTAGGCTGCAGGATGGAATCTTACAAGTTACAGCGGACAATAGAACTGTGTTCTATTAAACTAACAGCGCAGTCTTCAGGTTGTCTCTGCCTGTAGTATACTTCTGTTTATCTTTCCTGTTAATGGTATTTCTGTAATTGGGTAGGTCACCTTGAAATGTAAGTTAGTACTACACATACCAAAAACTCTATGAAAGCCCCATCTTTAAAAATTTTTTCTCTCTCTCTCTCTCTTAAATTTTATATATGGATTTATAGAGCAATCATTGTTGCAAATATCTAGTAATACGGAATTTAAGTGGTGAAAGAGTTGGTAATGATATTGTTATCCTACTTAATATGTTCTTGGCTGACCCACATAGACCCTATTTCAGAAAATGCTTCCGAAGACCCAGAATATAATTGATTTATTTCCTCGGTCAGGGAAGGATAGTCATTTATTAGCAATTGAGAAATGAGGTTCGGCATCCAATAATGTTTTATAAAGCCCTACAAGTGTGATCAGACGAAAAGGGAAAAAAAAGATTGTGATTTCTGAAAATAGAAAGTATCGAGATTGACGGAAATGAGCATCAGCTCCGAAGGTGAGTTGCCTGAGTTCACACCGCAGCTGCACCGCTGATTGCTGTACAGTCCCGGACTTCTATTCCGTGCCACAACTACTTGTGTGAACGATGGTACTTAAGGTACCCACCTCCAAGATTATCGTAAGGCTTAACCAACATTTCCACTCATAAATTCTCACACATGATCCTCTCTGCACAATCACTGACTTGAAGCAATAGGTTACACATTCTGAGGAGGCTTAGTGTTGGGTGTTTTCCCTACGTGTGTGCTTCCTCTGCTAACACAAGTACCCAGAAGCCTCTCAGGCTTCCCTCTCCACATCCCTCATATCCGTGCTTTGCTCTCCGCCCTGTCACCAGGTCTGTCTGCACGTTCCCTTCACCTTCCTCTTGATACTGGGACACGGATCGTACACTCAGAACGTTGACCCCAGCCCTACTTTCCTATAACCAGGCGTTCAATGTTTGAAAATGTTGATGTCGCCTTAGGATGGTGCTGAATTGCGTTAGCCTGGCCTTCCAGATTCCTTCCATTCTAGCCTGAGCCTGTGCTGGCAACATTGTCTCACCAGCACTGATTTTTTATCAGGACAAACTAATCTGTCAATAGCGGTGGCATGCTGCCCTGCTTCTAAACCTGAAGTGAGCCTATGGACTCACAGAAATGTTCACAGACTTCTTCCCATGCAAATAGCGGGAAAGGTAAAATTGCTCGTTACTAACATGAACAGCTTTGGAAAAAGCCATCCAAAATTATTCAGAGCGAGGTTTTCAGCAGGTGTGGGCTCTCGGTGGTTAAATTAGAATAGAGGCCTTGGGTAAGAGGCTGTGGTTAAGGATGCGAAAGGCTGACAGCCCCAGCGTGACAGGACAGACTCTAACAAGGGCAGGACAGGAGAACATAACTGTGGCTTCAAAAATTAAAAATTGCTTAGATGGCAGATGTGAGACTCTGTGCATCAACTGCGGTTGGAACAATGGGATCGCTTTGAGGTTTTCTTAAAGGAGAAAAACTAGAGAAAAGGGAAAGGCCAGGGGCAGAACCATGAGAGCATCGAACTTCAGGCCAAGAGAGGGCTGTCTTGTTCATTTATGACTTAGATATGCTGTTTCTCTCTATATACACTACTTATCTATAAATGATTACTTCTGAAGAATTTCCACAGCCACTAAGAACACATGACCGAAAACCCTGATTTCCTCCTCACACCCTTGGACCAGTCTTAGTTCCTAATTGGACATTAGCTGCCTTTGCCACCGTCTAGAAATTCAACGGTGTGAAATGTCGACGCACAGTTTTAAAAGTGAATTGGACAGAAAGAGACACTAAGATTGCGTACCATACTGGCACTGTTAGTCAAAACTAACTGTGTTTTAAAATAAATTTTGTAATCTAGTGGCTTAAATCCTTTCTTTTTCTTTCTTTCTTTCTTTCTTTTTCTTCCTTCCTTCCTTCCTTCCTTCTTTTCTTTTTTAATGACAAAGTCCCACTATGCAGCCATAACTGGCCCAGGTCTCTTACCCCAGCCTCCTAAGCAGTAGTTACGATTGTGTGCTGTCATGCCAGGCTTTATTCCTTGCTGACTTTATGCCAAGTGAAGATGACCTAGGAGCTCAGTTCCATGGTCTCCTTTCTCACTGACACCAGGAGCAGCCGCCACCTGGGGGAAGGAGAATACAGCAAATACGTACTAGACCTCCAGGTTTCTACACACAGCATCACGTTTCACACACAGTCACGTTTGGCTGAGAAGGCAGTGTGATCATTTCTGACCTTAGGGGAAAGGGAAACATCTACAGTGAGACATAGAGCCAAATACAGTAAGCACCATAAACGATGAACACAGCAGAGATTGACAATAGAGTTTGCTTTGTTTGGGGGAACTGGCTGGAGTGAGGGGGGACTCACTGGAAGTAACAGAAAGGTAGCATTTGTACTGGATGTGAAGAATAGGAAGAAATTAAGTGAATAAAAATGAAGAGAAAAAAAGGGAAATAACTCAGGAGGGAAAGGTAGGTATGTCTCTATGGGTTCAAGGCTAGCCTGGTCTAAACTATGAGTTCAAGACCTGCCAGGGTTATATAGTGAGAGGTTGTCTCAAAAACTAAAGAGTTAAAAGAAGGAAAAGGCACAGAGTTAGGGAAATATCACAGAGAATTTTCCCAGTTAACTAGTATAAAAAGTGCTATGTTATTCTAGAAGAAGAAGAAAAAAAAATTATACTGAGTAAAAGAACAGATTTGCTCTACAGCCAACCTGGAAGGTTGATACACTTGTATCTTTCAAAGAGAACTAAAATAATAGTCTAACATTTGAGGCAGTGAATTATAATCATTTGTCATGTTTTATCTTTGATGGACATAAAACAACATTGCTTTTTTAGTTTATTGTGATTTTAGTTTAAGTGATGACTTAATTGTCTTAAGATGGCACTGGATTGCCTGTAGGGTGTCAGGATGTCTGTGGGATGTAAGGATGCCTGCCGGATGTAAGAGTGCCTGTGCAATGTCTGGGTGCCTGTGTGTTGTCCAGGTGCCTGTGTGTTTGGGCAGTGAAGCCTAACTTCGAGTTGAACTTTGTCTTGCTTAATCCCAGGCTAATATAGGTCACATGGATGTCCATGATCTGAGTTACCTACTGTGACCAAAAAACAGGGTCATGCCTGTAATCCATGTTCCCATCACACATGCTTCACTTAACTTTTTTTTCCTTTATTCTTTTTTTGAAGGTGTGGGGATAGGAGGGTGGACCTGGGAGAGGGTATAATGGAAATACTTTATAGGGAACTCAAGTAATTAATAAAAATATTATGTTAAAAAATATGGCATTGGATAATGCTTCAAACCCTTAAAGTTATCTGCAGCCCATATACCAAAGTGCTTCTTGAGAGTAAGAGGGAATCTTTTATCCAGGGACAGAGAAAACTTCCTCCCCTAACCTTAATTTTAAAGACCAACTAGAAGGGAAACAAGGTAGCATTTTGTTTTTTCAAATCCCAGAAGTCGCGGTTTCAATATAATAGTTACATTTGTGGTCGCTTCTTGAATGTCTCACTGTGTCATGACACAGGTGCGAAGATTACCAGTTTCTTAGGAAGAAAAAAATCTGCAACTTCCTAAAAATGAAGCCTCAATCTAATTACAATTTCTTGATATATTTCTAGAATAAGGAAAAGCATCTTCTCAGAGATCTTGTTTACCCAGCTGTCAACAAGAAGCGCCAACTCTTTCTTCCATGTAACAAGTCACTGAGGCTCAGAATTTTAACCTAAGCTTTGACTATAATGAACTGGGTCTGCTCCGTCCCTGGTACTTTTTTTCTAGTAACTCTTATTGGCTGTAGCTGTTAGCTGCCATTTCCTTAACTGTCGGGCTAGGCAGCTCCCTGGAAAACGAAAACGAATGCCTAAAACTTTGAGAAGCAAGGGTACAAACATAGGTATTGTTCTTCCTGGGTTGCAGAGGAGAGTCTGATGGCGCCTTTCCTTGTAGCTTGTCTGCCTCAAGTGGACAGCACCATCCCAAAGGGCAAGGGGATCTTCGACTGTCAAAGTGAGCATTCAAAATGACATTTTTGTTAACAAAAAAAAAGATGATTAAATATAATTCTTTATCTTCAAAGTGGTCCTTTTGAAAAATTGTGATATTTCTACAAAAGATGACAATCTGCCAACACAGAATAGCGTGTGAATGCAAATATTTCTCACTTCATTGTTCCTCAGTTCCTTCAGAAGCTACATAACCTCACTCACTAAAAACTGTAGGCTGTGAAGTTAACAGAATTCAAAAGGACTAACTTTCAATCCAAAAAGTTATAAAGATGTTAGTTCTCCAAGTCTTTAAGGAAATCCAATTATAGGTCCTTTTTTTATTATTATTATTCAAGCAAAGACCAAAAGAGGAGCCTTTCTTTTTCAGTGTCATTTGCTCAGCAGGAACTAACCTTGACATTGGAGCTGATCTCCCTGCATTTCTCATTACGAAGTTGCTACAGGAACGCCGAGCAGTCCAAAGCTGCTCCATGCAGTCCAGAAGTACACCTTTTCATACTCGTTTATCTGTGAAGTTGGGGACACGGAGAACAAAGTTGAGGCAGCATTTAAGGAGGAATTCACTCTGAGGGTCATGCAAGTACAGGGTTAATAATGAAGGATTCCTTGAGTTTCTGACCCTTTAGACACTTCATGACCACACCCTCACTTTGACTAGAGTAGAATCGATTTCTTGGCATCACTCCATCTTTTGAAAGGGAAATGGCAAGTGATGAGAGAAGGAGAGGCATTTTCTTCAATGGTACAGCCACTGGAAAGATATCCATGTCTCCCACACAGAAGGGGGCCTACTGGGGAAGAAGAAACGGATCAGTTGGAATTGGGGAGCAGGGAAGGATGTAAGGGATGAATAGATCAGAATGCATTACATACGTGTTTGAAAACATTATGATGAAATATAAATATTACTATATGCTAACAAAACAAAACAGCAAAAAAACGCAACAAAATTTTAAGTCTATGAAAATGTGAACTAGAATGCTCCAGAAGCTTTTCAAGGATTATGATTAATAACCCTTCCACAGAGACCTCAGAGAAGACATCAGTGCCTGATGGAGTCTTTCTATGAGCTATACACCAAGAAGTCATCCAGAAAGAGAACCATGGAGGTGCTTAGAAGATAAATGACTCTGGGGACAGCGATGCGAGTCCGAGAAGAGAGGCTGCATTTGACTTTGCTTCACCATGTAGTGTGTCTGCTACATTGACAGGCCTATAGCAGTTCTGACTAAAATTGCCCCTTTTCTTAATCTTTTTGTTATACTAATTGAACAGTTTTACTATAAAGGGTCAATTTTTCCATGCCTAGGTTTTGGTTATAATAATTTCTTATTGATTTCACAATAAATGATACCGTGCCCCAATTGCCTTGTGTAGCTGCGATAAACAACCCCATAACCAAAACCAGCTTGGGGAGGAGATGGCTTACACTTCGCTATCACAGTTCATCACTGAGGGAAGTCAGGGGAGGAACTCAAGAAGGAACCTGGAGGCAGGAACTGAAGCAGGGCCACAGAGAAACACTGCCCCGTCTTGTTCTCGGTCTGCTCGGCTACCTTTCTTACAGCTCCCGAGACCACCTGCGTTGCCACAGTAGGCAAGGCTATTGAATATTAACGTTCCACAAACTTGCCTACAAGCCAATCTGATGAATGCATCTTCTCATCTGAGGTTTCCTCTTCCCAGATGACCCTGGTTTGTGTCAAGTTGACAAAAACCTAACCAGTCCATACAGTTTCTATAACTTTATGAGAATATAGAGATGTCTTTGAGACTACACAGGAACATTTCTTCACTGTGTTCCCTTTGGACCCTTAGGGAGTATGCTCATTGTAAACAGTTAAAAGGTACACTGAGTACCAATCTGACTAAATATATTGAGCATTAACAAGAAACTCTTTTGACCTGCAAGTACGTCTACTGCATATCTACTGGACACGTTATTTTCTACATTGTATTTTGTTCATTCCGGTGAACACAGAAAAGGCATCTGGCAACTGACAATGAAGAGCCTATGCTTCATTTCTTTATTTTTTGAACTTACAATATAATTATATCGTTTGCTCCTTTTCCTTTCCTCTCTTCGACTTATCTCTTGTACCACCCCCAAATAAATAGCCTCATTTCTTTAATATTTTTATGTTTATGTGTGTAACCTGATCGGTCTGTATCATGCTATCTTTATGTCTACGATTTTAGAGGTTTGTACTGGATAACCAGCTAGAAGGCTCTTCCCTAGAGTAAACCACTGCTCCCACTCTCAGTGTTCCTCAGTTCCCTGTAGTTTCTTTGTCTAGGGCTGGCCCCATGACGTTTCCTCCTCCCGTGTCAGCTTGCCTATTGGTGTTGTCCTTGTTCACGTCTTCTTTAAGCAGCCATGTTGACAAAGCTTCTTGAACGATATCTCCTTCGATATTTCCAAAGAGATACAATCTCACAGCAAACTTCCTGGGCCTTTGTTTGTTTGTTTGGTACTCTTACAATCTTTCCAACCCCTCTTCCACTGTGACCCCAGAACCTTATGTGTGGGAGTTGTGTTATAGATTTATCAGTTAGGTCTGGGCAAAACACAGTCATGCGTTCTCTGTGTTTTGATTGGTTGTAGTTTTCTATCATGGCCTCTATCTGTTGCAAGAAGATGTTTCTTTGATAAGGAAGGAGACCTATAATTATCTGTGGAAATAAGGATAAATATTTAGACTGCAGTTAGAAATTACACCCTGCTTCATTTTTAACTTGACAGAGGAAGTGTAAATAAGAGTGCAATTTAAGCCTCTGTTTCCAAGATTCAGACCCCACCCCTACCCCCACCCACTGCTAATCTCATAATCATACCTGTACACTTTACCAAGTAAAACCAAAGCCAGGAACCTGAGTTTCTCACCAGTCAGGATGACAGTTGACAGGAAGAATTTGGGGGTTTTTTTTGGTGCTTCTCATTGGCTGAAGCATCTGACCCACTCAGTCAATATGAAAGCTAGACCACTCCACAAAAACATTTACTGATTCCTCTTTCCTTGTAGCATCAGGACACGGCATGTCAAGATTTCTAGTTGGTTCCATCATGCATACATCAGAAAATATATAGATATATTATTTATTTATTTATGTCTTTGTGCTTGTTAGGTTTTATCAATTTGACATAAACTAAAGACACCTGAGAACCTCAATTGAGACTTAATTGGTTTGGCCTGTGAGAATGCTTTCTTGATTTACGACAGATGTGGAAGACACTGCCACCACTGGGCAGGTGGTCCTGGGTTGTGTAAGAAAACAAACACAGAGAGCAGACTAATAAGCAGCTCTACTCCGTGGTCTCCGCTTCAGTTCCTACCTCTAGCTTCAGACCGGAGCTCCTGCTCTGGCTTCCCCAGATGACAGCCTGTGGCATCAATGTGTGAGCCAAATAAAACCCTTCTTGCCCAAGTTGGTTTGGGCCAGTGTTTATCACAGCAACAGAAAGCTAACTAGAATAGTGTTTCTCTAGTGAACACATTTTACCATCTTATACTAGAATGGGAGATTTGGCACCTACATAAATAATGACTATAATGAAAAGTTCCACTGAAAATTATTCTTGTTCACTTAGCAGCTATGGAGAAGCCTCCTGGTAGACTGGCAGATTTCCTTCAAGTGCCAGAGTTCTGGAATTCCTCTGTCCTAGAGTCCAGGCATCCTCTAGAGTTGTTCGTTCCTCTGTACCGTGTTGAAAAGAAAAGCAGAATCTGTGATTAAGGCATACTCTATTATTAACGTCTTAGGGTTGAATGTGAAACGCACCTAAGGCCCCTACTGTACCTCTTCCTAAACTATGAGCCAAAGTCACTTAAGTGACTTCTTGTTGGATATGTGGTCACAGCAACAAGAAAAGGAGCCAATATTTTCTGCTGGCTGGCTTTAACAGTGCCAGACAGTGCAATACAGTCTTTCGTGGGCTAGAAGGCATCAATGGTCTTATTCAACTATGAACCCTATGGACGACTGCGATACCACCCTTCTGACCCTTACACCATAGCGGCATGATCGCCACGGCCGTAATCAACCGCTCTCTTATTAGATCTGAGGCCCACTACTCGTGAGGAAACTCAGACCTGGTACTGTAAACCCACTGGAAATCCCATGACAAGGGGGATTGTAGACCCTAGGAGAAAACTTAACACTGTTTATCTAAATTAATATAACATCGAACTTCCTTCTAAATACATATGCTCATATCGTGGCTATGCTCAGACTTAATCAGAGAAGGCTCTCTTGAACTCCTCATGAACTTCAGTGAATGTGGACTTAAGGCTTGTAAAGAGAATAAATGACAGTTGAGTGTCCTGCCGTCAGCAAGACAATCATAACATCCTCTGTAGGGATCAAGGAGCATTGCAAAGGGGGAGATAGAAAGAATATAAGAGCCAGAAAATAGAGCAAGAAGTTGCAAAATGCCTCCTTTTGAGCGATATATAGTCACTGCAATCAGGAACTCTCAACTAAGGATGCCTGAGCTGGTCTACATAAGAATGGGCCCATCAACAGCCACGCATGGATGGAGGGGGTCTTGCAGGGACTTATTCCTCACTGATGATCTGGTTTTTAAAGATAGATTTAAGGGAAGTAGTTATTTCCTTCAGTGGTATACTCACTAGTGACTGAAACTGAATAGGTCACAAAATCAAACTGAATGTCTAAATCTAGAGAATGGACTTGCATGAAGAAGGGGAGCTTGACAGAGATGGCAGTCATAAGAGAGCACTGTGAACAAAAACATTATACGCACGTAGGAAATTGTCAAATAACTAACTTAATTAATATGTAATTTGCTAAGTTAATAAAAGCCCTGAGTTTGAGCAGTGTATATGGGACATTCCATTATTGAGAAGAAAGAGATAATACGTTTTAATTAATGGGGTAGGCAGCTCCGTGTATTGCCTGTCTGCTCCTTGTTGGACCCATAGGTCCATGAAGTGTCAAAGCTGGCAAGAATCTTGGTCTCATTCCAGCCCCAAACCCTTCATTTTACAGATGAGCAAGCCTGCTCGCTAACACTATTGATTCTCCTTCTTCTTCAAATGAGTTTTCCCTTTGCTTTCCAATCCCTCATCATCTTTTTACCATTGTGGAGGCCTCCAGGCCATTACCTGAACTAGCTTCTTTGTGACTCAGACTTCCTTGTCTGTGTTTACTTATAAAGGAAAGGGCTTTTATACCCAAGCAATTTCCTAAGTACTGTGGCGGCCGCTGCACGTCCCTTCTCAGCGTTATCAATTAAGGAGATCCAGTGATGCTTCTGTTTAAGTTTTGGCATTGTTCTTCTTTGACAGATATCAGTCAGTCAGTACAAAACAATATGCTCTCTCTCCCTCTCAATATAAACTGTGACAGAAATGCTCCACATAACACACAACACCCGTTCATCAATTCCTCCCATCAGATATTGGAACTTGGGTTCATTATAAAAGACATTTCCCCTCTCACTCAGCCTTCCAAACTCTCACTGACAAAAGATGTCCCTTTATTTTATATCTTGGCAAAGCTGAGTTCCTCACTCCAAGATTTCCACGCCTTTGCCACAGAGCCCACTTCAGTCAGCCACCTTACAGGATGTTGCGTTCCTCATGGAAGTCTCCACGTAGGCACTGAAATGTAACGACACTATCAGAGTGGTTCACGCTGCCATTTCTAGGATAGCTTCCCTTGTTCCCTGATCAGCACGCGCACATACCCACAAGGTCGCAGAGCTCCCTTCCTTTGCATTTACATAACAGTTTCTATTTATAGCTGCCTGACTATTTAGCATAGTGAATTATTCTAGTCTATTTCACTCTTCTGGATTATGAAAATAGAGACTAAACCTTTGCACTTAGGGAAATATGAAGATTCAAAATAAATATTGGTTAAATGAATACACAGAAACCTTTGGCATGACGGAGGTTAGCCCAATTGTGCAAATTAGCACAGGCTCCCATGTGGAAAAGATCAAAGTCAACAACTTAAAGATATGTTTTTTCTAATTGAAAGGAACAATAAAGTTGTAACCGGATTGGTGGGGCCGGTGGTGAAAGTTTCTGCCTAGAGACAGTGAATGAGTGCTCACAGACGTGCATCCAAGCGTTGGTTTCCTGGAACAGCGTTTGAGTTCCTCCTCGGTTCCTTCCCACGTGGGGTTGTAAGGAGGGAAAATGTGCACATTGTGCTGAGGGATAAAAACAACGACGACTTCAAAATTCTTTGTCAACTTGCCTTTCAATCTCCTGGCTGTCACATTCCGAAGAAAACCTATCCTGAGAAATTCTTGATGCTGCACCGCCTCTTCGTAGTAACCGGTCATTGACGGTAACCTGAGCCCTGCTATGTGCCGGGCTGTGTCCTGTATGGCGCCTCATGTAGATTATCATGCCTGGACCTCACAACAGTGCACTGTAAGATGCAGAGCTAAAGGCAGAGGTAAAGCCGTTTTCCTTGAAATCATTCAGCTGCAGACCTGAGCTCCAAGCCCAGGTGCTTTAATCATGCCACTGCACTTGATGTCTAAAAAACCATGCCCTTACCTCCCCTGACTGCAGAGAACCTTCTCTTCATGAGGCTTTGGGGAAGCCTAGCTCGGGGTGGAGGTTTGGCCCTGTGTCTTCACACTACACTTCTCTTACCGCCCTGTGTACTCACATATTTCAACCTCTCCCATCATTGGTTGTCAAGAGATATTTTGCATAGGGCTAAACTCCTGCTCTATCACTGAAAGGAAACACGATCATTTAAAATACTGGCAGGCAGGCAGTGGGTGGTGGTGGTGCACACCTTTAATCCCAGCGCTGGGGAGGCAGAGGCAGGTGGATCTCTGAGTTCAAGGCCAGCCTGGTCTACAGAGTGGGTTTTAGGACAGCCAGGGTTACAACAGGAAAACCCTGTCTCAAAAAATAAAATATATATATATAAAATGCCAGCAGGAAAAGAACACAGCTGTCCTACAGGGCACACCGAGGCAACAGGACGGATATAGTAAGCCTACAAGAAGCCTGTTCCAGCACAGTGCCCTTCAGGAGAGTCCGGCGCTGCCTCTTTCTGAAGAGATGATTCTCCCACAGGCAGCAGAGGGACACATGCACGTGCACTTGACTGCGCAGTCTCGTCCGACCCCAGATTATGGACTGTGGCAGACTGCAGCTGAAACTTTCTGCAGCTCGCCTCATCAAAGGGAAGCCTGCTACTGTGTGAGAGCCTTTGAGGCTAGAACAGGAGGAAGAATATAAAGTGAGGAGCTGAGGGGGTCTCAGAGGACATCTCTCCCAATAAAAGCAAAAGAACACAAGTATAAAAGACTCATGATTTCTTTAACAGTATGTAAAAAATACAGGTTGCTAGTTTGTCATATCATCAATGTTTTCCCCACGGACTCGGAAGCCATCACAAGCTGAACCAAACCTGAATTAAAACAGGCTTCAAAGGCAGCTTAACAGTTGGTCACAAGGGGTAAATTCCCCTGTATAGCAAAAGAGACGGCTCCCCAGAGGGTGATAAGTGGGAAGGTCCCTTCAGTAGCTCAGTACAGTAGGAAATCATAACTCTTCGCAGGCCGGGGCTGCCTGCCATGGCCACCTTCACCAACCCGCTCAAAGTCGCAGTAAAACAAGAATGCAAACCCACAGCTGTCGTCCCTGATGACGGATTTACTGACTGGAGATGGCTTCTCTTTTTAATACTTTCCTCACCCCCCCGCCAGCCTTTGAATGGCAGAGACAGGAGCCAAAGACAGGAGCAGCAAAGTCTCCCCACAGCTGACCTCCTCAGAGGCTGGGGCCCTGCCTCACTTGCGCTCACTCAGTCCCAGCTGCCTGTCTGCCCAGGGCGCTTCCGAGAGCGTGGGGTGCCCACATCCCAGAAGGAAAGCGTCATGCCAACACTGTTTCCCACTAACTCGGACTTTTAATTTCCAACCAGGAAAAATTTATGTATATGCTTGACCAAAAAAAAACATCAGTAGTTTATGCCAGGCGGTCTTCTAATGCTTACAGCTATAAACCCCATTACACAAGGAAGGGAGCAGAAACAGCAGTGCAGTGGCTTTGCCCAAACCTTGAGGATTGGAAGTGGCAGAGCCAGGCACCACCCTAGGCTCCGCCTACCTGCCGTGCTGCCTCTTTGCCACCTCTGTTATTCTCAGGTAAACCTAATCCATGTTATCCTGGGCTCCGCAAGCCTCCTAAGCTATCCACGCTGATTCAAGATGGTGGCGAAAGGGGAGGGGGCATGGGAGGTGGGAACCATGGAGAGCACTGTTGTAGACGTTTGTTTTTAGTTATGTATAGAATAATTGTTCTGTGCACTGCTGGGTGAGGGGCTGCTTAGGTCTTGGTGTTTTGTATTGTCTGCAGGTGTTGGATTTACTCGGGGGATGTGTGATTGCTAATGATCTGCACGTGCTATCAGCAGAACACCCGAGGAGTTCTGTATCAATAAAAACACCTGAGCTGGGACACTCAGGGTTCCAACTGTCCAGTTTGGTGCTGGTCAGGATGGTGGTTCCCTCTGCTGAGGTCTGACAGGGTTTGCATGTATGAAATATGCCTCCTTGTCGTCCATGGGGAGCCTACACCGTAGGTGACAACTACAGAGTCCTATGGCTTGCACTGAGTTGGGTGGTTTTGTTTTCCTTTGCTATTTCTCCAGACCAGGGAGCTTCTAACTCATGAGCTGCGTAGGGCGAGAGCCTTCTATCCTCTGTTTGCAGGTGTCGCTGGCTCTTTTATGTCCCCACCGATTGTTGCTCTGTCTCCCTACTTCTGAGATGTCTCTGGACACTGTTTTATTATGTAGAGTCAGGCAGAAGACAGACGGCTGTGCGTGTGAGGCGGTGATGAGGCTGGCACCTGGTCTGCTGTGTCTGAGGTAGTTTATTACTGCTGCCAGCGGAAGAGAAATCTGATCCTGGCAGATGCAGCCTGCTGTGAATCAATATTTTACAGGTAGTATACTTTGAAGAGATGACATCAAGACAGAATCAAAAGAGAGGCGGGAGGGAGAGAGAGAGGGAAAGAAAAGGCAGGAGTAAGAGAGGAGAATTTATCCTGACAGCCTTTGACAGCTCTTCCCACAAGGAGTGAGGGGAACAAGCCCCAGCAAGGGGAGCTGACACCTCTGTAGGGGAGAAGAGACTCCTTGACAAAAGCCATTACTCCCTGCTGCCCTTCACCACAGGCAGGCTCTATAGCAAAAAAAAAAAAAAAAAGGAGAGCCACGGTTGTAATACTTTAGAGAAAAGAAAGCCTATTCTGGGGCTAGGGCTGAAAAAATACTCCCAGGCACACAGGAAACACACCTTCCCTCCCCTGGCTCTCAGCTGGCAACAAAGCACCAGAGGGATGAGTCCACCTTTATTTCAGGTCCCGGTCTTCCCTTGCTCTATGCTTTAGGAATGGGGAGTGGGGTGGGGAGGGGTCTGTGTAGAGAGAGAACAGGATAACGTTTAGGATCCCAATGCACTGAGTCCTGGAGAGCTACCCTGGGCTGCTGTCTTCCCTGAAGTACACCTAAAGACAAGGACAGGAAAGCAAGAGACAAAGTTGGGCCAGCTGTGCTTCCTCCAAGAAGACAAAGGAGCTGTATTTATGCCTGGCCTAGAAGAGTAGGGATTGGGTCTCAGGGGGTGAGAATTAATTAAACACCGATCCAGCTCCTCTTCCGTGCGAGGCACTTTTCAACACAGAGTGTGGAAAAGATACAAAAGGCAATTTGCCTCCGTCTCTGCCTGCAAGGGGAACTAAGACACAGACACAACCTGTTCTAACAGGAGCTGGGCTGCTGGATGTCCATGACACAGCACACAGGGTTCACTAATAGCCCACAGTTGTAGCCCTTTCAGATCTGAAAGGGATCTTAGCATAAGGAGTAAGAAAGGTGGCTGCAGGTTTGCCCACAGGCCCTGGGCAGGCCAGTGGACACTTGAGCCAAGGCTACACATCTGCACTGAGTCTGGGCCTTGCAAGATGAACGTTAACAGGAAACAGACAAGGAAGGTTGGGTTCTAGGACAAAGAACTTGCTTGAGTTGGCACTTCCTACGTTGTGTTCCAGGAGGAAAAAAAAAACAGGGCATGAACAAGTGTGCTAAAAGAAACAGCATTTTGGAAAATAAACTTGAGAACTTTCAACTTACCTGGGGATTAAAAATTATCATAGGTTAAAGTTCTTTGGTGAAGAGAGAGTCTCAAGAGGAAGAAGAGGTGAACAATAATATCTATGAGTTGGAACTGTCTTTTTATGGGTGTGCTGTGGGGAGGGGGTGTTCATATGTATGCACATACATGTGGAGACCAGAGGTCGACATTGGGTATCTTTCTCACTCTCTACCTTATGTGTGTGTGTTCATATGCATGTGCACATGCATGTATGTATGTTTGTATGTGGGTATGTACGCGTGAAGGACAGGGGTGAACGTTGTCTCCCTTAGTCACGCTTCACCTTATTTATATGTGTGTATGTGGTATATGTGTGTGTGCATGCTCACATATATGTGCATGTATGCATGCTGCTGTTGTGCATGCATCTGCATACATGTGGAAACAAGGTGTCTTCCTCAACCACTCCCAGGCTAACCTTTTGAGACACAGTCTCTCATTGAACCTGGAGCTCAGCAATTGGCTAACCTGACTGGCCAGCAAGCTCTTCACTTTCCCTTCTCTGGGGTTACAGATGTGTGCAGTCACACAGATTTTGCATGGGGTCTGGGAATTGAACCTGTGTCCTCATGCTTGCGTGGCAAGTGCTGTGCCAACTGAGCCATCCACCCAACCCCTAGTTGCCTTTTACAACTAGGGAATCCAATGATGGGAATCCAATCATTTTGCATCTGCTGAAAACTTGCAGTCTTTGGCTGTTCCCAGAATTAAGTCCCATTCTCCCGGATGCTGCCTGGTGCTTCCTCTGCCGCTGTGCCGAGCTGCCCATTTTCTTTGTGGCCGTACCAACATCATCTGAGTTCCATGTGTGCAATGCTGTTCCCTTCTTTTGCTTCCCGCTTTCCTACAGTCAACAAGACACTCCTCAATCAGCTCACTGCCAGCCACACTACTCCCTGTCGAACATGAATTAGATAATGGGAGGAAGATTGGAAAATAAAATCTAAGAGGACCAATAATCTTTTAAAATGTCTTAAGAGAGGGAAAGTTTGTCTACAGTGAAATATCACAAAACATCGGAAATAGGAGAAGCATCCCAGAGCCAGAGTTTCACAATGAGATGTGCTAGTGACTTCCAAGTGGTGAAGCCCGGCAGACGCCCCAGGTAACCTGAAGCAGAATGGTGCAAAGACAGAAGATGGAAGAATCCAGCCTAGGGCATCCCGAGCTACTCGAAGGAAAGAATCTGTTTGCTACATCCGCCCTAATCAGATACAGACTAGTATTCTATTAAATACAACAAAATCGAATTATGTGACAATGATCTCATGCTTGGATGTCACAGCTTGGATGTCACAGCAGGACCAGTTGCTACTGGAGTTTTAAGCCCTTCCTCTAACCTTCTCTCACCATGGAGCTTGGAAACACGGTCTGTGGAGGGGACTCCGTCCCAGACCACACCGTAACGACACTCAGATCTGCACTCTCTGGTCTAATGCTGTAGTCACACCCAAGCGTAACCATGAGGCTCGCAACTCAAACTTGTTCCAGATTTTAAAGACTTAGTAATTGAAAAGCGAAATATTTCATTATCATTCTCCTATCGATTTCGTGTTGAGCTGACAATATTTTGGGTTAAGTACAGTAAATTGCTAAGAATAATTTCACTTAGAAATGTAGCTACCCAAAGAATTTCCCATCAAATATGAGGCTGGCATTTTGTCTTAACAACACTGGTCGAGGTATTGAAACAGGTAGTGGAGTTGAGAGCCCTTACGCCTTCGTCTTGGGTTTTATGCTGCATAATATTTTTTCTAAAATCAACTCACAAACCCATCCCTGTTTATTAAGTATTTATAAATTCTATTAGAATATTAGATTCCAGACTGGGCTGCACTGAGCTGAATATCCAGGCAGGGGTTTGAGGGGAGAGCTGTAAGACCGGAGAGAAGGCTCGTTTTTATTGCAAGTGCGAAGAACAATGGAAAGAGTGGGAAACGAGAACAGACATCAGGGAGAGGGAGATGGGTCACTGGAGAATCCGGAGAGCTTCCCTGGAAATGTCAGCAGCATGGCGTGTTGACACGGCTTACAAAATCCCTAGCGGGGAACGTAGCACAGGATACTTTGTTAGTCAAAGTCATCTAACGAAACAATCGCCTTCAGCGTCTCATGCTAAAGAAAATAAATTCTTCCTAGAAAAGGTGTGTGATCAATTTCTGCTTATGATTAATTCACGCCTTCAAGAACATCGCCATCTTTATGACAGAATCACTGTAAGTCGGCTGCGGAACCCACACGCGTGCGCGCGCGCGCACACACACACACACACACACACACACACACACACTAGAACTACCCACAGGATAGATGATCAAACCCAAGGCCTCACTGATGCTAAGTGTGCTCTACCCTGAGCTCTAGCCCTACCCTGTATGAAGAGCATCTTTAACTTGACTGATAAAATGTGGCTGAAACATGGCTGCTACAGAGCAGAACAGAATGTGAAATTCATCTGAAGGTTGTGCTCGTAAACAAATACGCAAATGTATATTTAAGCAAGACTTTTTAGAATGCTCATCTAAAACAAACTATTCTTGCCAACCAAGGCTACTCAAAGTTCTGTTTTTTCAAAAATATTAATATTGATCAATTAAATTCACCCCATTCCTTCCATTCCCTCAAAACAGTTTATTTCTTTTTTCCTTTTTTAAAAAATGTTATGTATATGAATGTTTTGCCTGCTTGTATGTTTGTGCACCACATGTGTGCCTGGTGCCCGTGGAGGCCAGGAGAGTCTGATGACCTGGAAATAGTTAGAGACTGTTGTGATGATCTGCCATGTGGACGCTGAGAATTGAGCCAGGATCCTCCGGAAGAGGAGCCAGTGCTCTTAAACTGAGCCATCTCTCCAGCCCCAACAGTCCATTTCCTATTCAAACGCACAACAGGGTTCTCCCTGGGGCAATTATTTGCTGTCTTGTGACTAAATCCTCTTCTGCCTTCACTGTCAATAGTTGCGGGCTAGCCAGGGATCATGGAGCAAATTATCTCCTCCCCACCTTTCCTCACCACGACACGGGTGCTTTCTTCCTGAAATGGGATGAAGACAGAGAGAAAGAGAAGCAAACAGATCTAAGACATCTCAGTTGCTTTCCTCATCAGATAGGACCTCGGCAGTACCGATGTTACATGCTTTGACTTAAGACCACAAGCATAAACACAAGCACAAGGCAGATGTTGTGGAGAATGATCTATTATTTGATGTTACTGTCTGGAGATAGGGGGATTTACATACCTGACAGTAAGGATCAATAAAGAATGAATGGTTTCATTTTTGCATGGCAAGGCCTAAGAAATGGGGCTAGTCCTCATATAAAATTCTAGACATATAAGGTGAGGATACAATCTACTCAAGGCATTCATGTCACCTCTCGGTCCGTACTTATGAGTACAGGCCTCCTCCCTCTCAAAAATGGCCGTATTTGAACAGCAATTTTGGCCATCCCATGTAACCTACAAAGCAATGGGGTGAGCAGGCTGTGCTGTCCTGTTGCCACAGTCCTTCCTGTCCACCGTACTCACAGAGCTGTGGACGCTAACCAAATTCTGCACAGTCATAATTATGATTTCCATCGGGAAGTGACCATTGATCAGGAAATGGAGCTCTCTTTATTGGAGAATGTAGGGGCTAGCCAGAGGTTAATGGGGACAAAAACCAGGCTGGCCTGGAATTCTTGATAGATTAATAATACTATTTGCATGGAAGAGGCTAAGTGCTGTGTGGACTGCCAAAGGAAATGCGAGTGTCTCCGAATGGTTCTGTATAAACAGGAAGGTCAGAACAAGAGCAGAAACAACCTACATGCTGTTCCGGCTCCTGTTCTCGGAGCTGGCATGGTCACTGTCTGGGTCCAAGTTTCTCAGCTCTTGGCAGTTCACCTAGAGCAATTCTTTGAGAAGTTATGAAACATATGCTTTTACAGTGCAATTGTCCTTGCTGTGACCTATGATCAGAATGAGATAAAAATAGCCAACAAAAGGCCTTGACCAACCAAGTGATGCTCACTCTAAACAATTAGTGTAATTGTACCAGTGTGTTCTGACCAAGAATTGTTACTACCCACAGAGCTTTACAGGATCTGAGCCCGCCCCAATGTTTACTACATCCATCAAACATTTCTTTTCTTGGTTCTTTTCCAACCCCTCAAATAAGTTAAATGATCCGTAGCTCTGAGCCCCTTCCTATTCCTATAGCCTGTGTGGTCTTCCATTTTGCTCTAGAGCAGCTGAACTCTGTCCTTACGTGGCTTATGTCTAGTTCACCTAACGGAAACAAAAAGGCCTGAGCAAATAATATACATCAAAGCTAAAGAATCTCTTCACTGGAGGGCGGCATTGTACTTTGGGGTAACCGAGAGCTGTCTAACTGAACATAAACTAGCCAACTACCAATGACAGGTGAGGCCCTAGACCCTAGAGGAGAACCGATTACTGCCACATCCAGTTTCTTTTATATTATATATTATAAACCAGCATAATTTCAACTGCATTCCTAATACTTGACCTGACACACAGAGATAAGTATAGCTCTCACCCACTGTCCTAGTTAGGATTACTATTGCTGTGATGAAACACCATGACCAAATGTGCTCAGGGAGGAAAGAGTCTATTTAGCTTACACTTCCACAGCACTGTTCATCATTGAAGGCAGTCAGGACAGGAACTCAAACAGGGCAGGAACCTGGAGGCAGAAGCTGATGCAGAGGCCATGGAAGGGTGCTACTTACTGGCTTGCTCCTCATGGCTTGCTCAGCCTGCTTTCTTATGGAACCCAGGACCACTAGCCTAGGGATGACACTGCCCACAATGGGCTGGGCCATCCCACATCATCACCAATTAAGAAAATGCCCTACAGCCAGATCTTATGGAGACCTTTTCTCAATTGAGGCTCCCTCCTCTAGGATGACTTTGTATGCGTTGAACTGACATAAAACTAGCCAGCACACTCATCAAAGAAGCAACATTTTCCCTTAAACTTTAGTTCAGAAAATTGAATGCTAAGAAGGAGAACTTTCCTCCCCTCAAACTTTGATGTATTCTTAATCTACCTTTGTATATGAGGAATGTCTGGTGTAGACTTACTTTTAGTCTATGCTTTCAGATGTGATTCTTCATATAACAAATAAATAAATTTTCAAAACTCTCATCCTGTTTGGTAACTCAGTGCTAGCTGTATAACTTAATCAACTTGTGAGTGGCAAACATTTGAAAAGATATTCTGGAGTAAACACAAACCACTACCTATGTGGCTATGGTCTGGGTGCTCTGGCATGGGGATTTTGTGAGTGAGTTCAGCGTTGTATGCGCATGTGCACAAGCAAGATCCCTCCTATGGGTTCCCACAGTGCCTCAGCATGGAGCCCTGCTCATGGCCAGTGTGGAGCCCTGATGACACTACCAGTGCTTTCCCTCTGAGCTCGCCCCTTATCCAGGCTCCTTATTTTTGTTCATACTAGGAAGGCTTTGTACTTCAGTGTTTTGTCTCAGTTTTTCCTATAGGTAAATGTAATTCTTAACTGACCAATGGCTCGTTGTGCTACTTGGATGTCTGCAGAAGGCTGAGCCTGGGTGCTTCCACATGCTCCCTTTGGCAGGCATGCAGCAAACATCTTTCCTGCGTCTATGGGACGAGGAATTTTCTTTTCCGCTTCTGGAAATCTTGCCTATTGTGTCTTTCTATAGGATGTCTTTCTTTACTTGTACTCACTGAGATCAGCGAAGGTGCAAGCAAACACAGAACCCTATTCCAGAACAATCGTGGGGAGGAAATCAAAGCTTGCATCTTAGTGTTTCAGCATCCTTGTTAAACTCCTAAAAGGATGGACGGAGGATTCTCTGTTTCCTGGCTACTGATATTTTATTTAGACTCCAAAAACTGGGTCAGCAGGTGAAAGTGCCTGCTAAGAAAGCCTGACAACCCTGGAACCCATGTGAAAACCAGACATGGCAGTGAGTTGCCCCGTGTAACTCCAGCACCCCTACAGTGAGATGGGAGGCAGAGACCAGAGAATCCACAGAAGCCTGAAGCCAGCTGGCCTGTATTTCCAGCAAACTATAAGGAAGACTCGGTCTCAAACAAAATGGAAACCATCTAAGGCTGTCTTCTGTCCTCCACATGTGCACAGTGGATGATACCTACACACACACACACACACACACACACACACACATGCATTCACAGAAATGAACAAATATTTATAATGGGAAGGCTAGATAACATGCTTAAGCTAACAGCATGAAGAGCTCACACCAGAAGGGAACACAGGGAACGGGGTGGAGACAGCTCCAGAGGGAATGACGCTGATCTAAGCTCACTGGGGTCATCAAGGACCGGAGAAGCTAATCAGGCAACGATGGCATGTGCACAGAAGCTCAAACCATCGGACTGACGGCCGGGTTTTGGAAAACATTGCCGATTTTGCTCACTTGAGGAAAGCAAAGGAAGGTTTAACTCAGGGATAGAGTCAATTGAGTAACTTCCTCCTAAGGTTTTAAGAGATAAGACTTTCCTAGAACACTTTCTATCAAAACTCCAAGTATTGGCACAATATGACCTTCTGGATCTGAAACGGTGACCTACAGATTTCCCTTACACCCTTAACATGTGCCTAAGGGTGCACCATGTCTAACTCGATTGAAGACGTTTGCTGAATGCCAGCTTGGAAAAGAAATGCTTTTGATCACATTTCTCTTTTGTTTTGTGTCTTAGTTGAAATCTATCAATCTAGTCAAACACAAGGTGGGAAAACATATGTTTTTAAGCTGTTTTAATAAAAAGTCATGTACAGAGTATACATATCCTCTAGCGGGTGCGCGTCTCTTCCCTTGGTTACAGGCCTTTCCGATCCACATTCCCACTCTACTTCTAGTCAGGGAGCGTGCTAAATTCTACTACTGCTCATGCTCACAAAGGCTGCAGCGTACGACTAGGGGCCGTTAGATGAGACGCGCCGTCAGCTTCTGTCTCACTCACCAGGTTCTCCTTGCAGTAGTCACTGCACCTCCGCCAGTGGCCAACAAGCTTTCCTATAAAGAGTAAGACAGTCAGTGTTTAAGGCTTCCCATTGCCATGTGGTTTCTATGGCAACCACGCTACCATAGATGGACACATACACAAACGTCCATGTGCTAATGAAAATCTATTTACAAGTGTGGGCTGTGGTTCTGATTTGGTTTTCTGGCTTCTGGAAGAACAGTAATTCTAATATCAAGAGCCTTTCTAATGACGTCTTTTACTGTGGATAGAAAAACCTGCAGCTGCCGTCTTCTTCTTGCAGTGTTTGATCTTTCTCCACTTGCCTCTCTTCTTTCTTAAGTGAAGCAGGACAGGGGTGTTGGCACTCCATGCATCTCCTTTGCCAGTCCTGGCAAGTGTCCTTTACACCGTGACAGCTTTATCACCTGCAGTTAGCCTGTTCCAGAGTCAGGCGGGCATGCTATTGGCAGCAGGTGAGCCGGCTCCTTGTGTGCCTTTATTGCTGGTCTCATCTTTGTCTGCAGAAGAGACTCTTCTAAGGTTCTGGAGAGAATTGCTCCACTAGCCTTTCCTCCAGCCTTTCAAAAGAAGCTCCTCGTCATACGGCCTCTTATGATGGAATGCTTCTCCTGAGATTCGAGCAGTGGGGTAATTCTCCAGGCTTCATGAAGTCTCCCTTCTCCCACATCATAACACAGGCTTCCTTCAGCGTCCACTGCACCGGGGCTGCCTGCCCTCGGTCATCACAACACAACACGACATCAGAAACTAGCATGGTGGCCTCTTTCTTCTGGTCTTACCACATGTTCTCTACAAGCACATCTTTTTTTCTAATCCAGAAATTGACTGCTGGCATCCTTTAAGAAATGTAATACGTATACCAGCTCCTGCAATGTTTCATACCCATGTAGAGATGGTTTCTCCTTTTAAAAATGCACAAAGTTTAATCCAGATCATATCCGTATCATGCTACTGTGTCCTCAGCAACAGCTGGGCACCCAGAGATCCTTAATAAACATTTTGTGAGTTGATCAATAATTTGAAATAGTAAAATCTAAACATCTACGTGCACTATCTTAAATTGTCCTCCTGAGATCCCGGGTTTCATGGCACAAATGCCATACTGCTTAGTACTGAATAAAAGTACCAGCCTCAGCTAGAGAAACTGTCATTAATATCCTTCTTAAAAAAACAAAAACAAAAACAGAAAACTGTTCAACAGAAGTCTAATTATTTTGTTTAGAATATTACATCCTATAGTATATCTACTAAATGTACCATATCCATTTCCTCTGCTGTAAGTGAATGAAACAAAAAGTCAATAACGCTAGGGCAGGTCCCTGCTGCCCTCGCTCCATTAAGCTAAGGTAGCCAGAACTCTTAGACAATAAATCACTCTCCGGTCACGGTTTTCTGAGGCATTGTATATAGGATAT
>JAMJFZ010000239.1:39440000-39482500 GCA_026225945.1 Cricetomys ansorgei | reverse complement strand
TCCCTGCTGATAGATGGACCAGGTTAAGAGTGTGTGGCTGCCTATTTGTTTAAAACCCATTGCTCTGTCAACTGGCCAAAGTAAAGAATCACAGATATTGGGATCAAGGACGTACCTAAGGCCACACACAGAAAATTCCCATCAGGCAACACACATAAAAGGTTACTGACCAAATTTAGTAGTCACCCCTGTCTTCTGGTGACTTGAAATTTGGGTAGGGGTTTGGGATTCGGCCTTGCTTCCCAACCCCCTCCCCCACTACAAGGAGGAAGAGAAGAAATTCAGTATGACCACGCTGCAGGAAAGCACACGTAACTTCGGCAGACGTGAGATAGAGGCCTAGGGGTAGAGAGAACACAGAAGTCATGGCACGAGTGGGAGACACCAATTTCTCTGAGAGATCTCACTTTCCTGGTACCTCTCAACACCCGGGGATTGTGCTACCCATGTGCAATTATAGAACTTAAGGAAACAAATCGTATGCTCTATGGGCCTTAAAAGCAATCCAAATACTTCCACTGTAAATGTCTGCATCAGAGTGTACGCATGTGTTTTTGTGAGTGTTCATAAGTATTTTCAACTCGGCAGTTTATGTTGAGAGGGTCACCCTGAGGACCATGGCAGACTGTGTCTGCTAGATAAGCACCCCGATTACGGAGCTTACATATCAACCCAGAAATGTGTGGGTTTTGACTTTATACCCTTTGACAATCGCAGCTTTAAAGTGAGGGGGAAATACAATAACTAAATAGAGAAAAAAAAAATTTGCAAATGACATCACATCCTGGGATGACTCTTATCAAAGTACATTTAAAACCTTGGTTGTGGAAATGGTTTTAAAGGTCACATAAAAACAGAGTAGTCTTTATTACTCAAGATAGGCTCCTTTATGCTGCAGCAAAATGTGAGTCTCCATGTCAAAAAAAGTGAAGGATTTGTTTCTGCCCGGGCTACCTGTAGGTCACTGGAAGTTGCTCACCACACCGAATTTGTTTGGGGCCGTGGCTGATCCCAGGAGCTAGGAGAACGTGACACTCGCTCACATGGCATTGACCAGAGAGAGTCATAGGGTCACTTTTGAATCCAACAGATACATAACTCTCCACACAGATGGGGGTAGAATTCTGAGAAACCTCTAGCTCTCTCTCTAATTTCCCCCCAAATGGTCACCCTGGTAGTGTTCAGGACTTTACTTCCCATTGAAGAAGATGCTATTTTTGGTCAGCATCATATTGATCATGCCTCTTCTCCTCTAGACCTTCTGACCGCTGGTCCACATTCCGCAGCCTAATGCCATTGAGGACGAGTCGCCACGGTTTCTGCGGGACAACTCCACAAATGGCTCAGACATCTGAACCCTTCAAGTATTCCTCATGTAACAGGGCATACGGTCTTTGCTCGGTGCTTTTGTTTTTCCAAGTCCCCATCCTGGTAATAAGTTTCCTACGCATTCTCTCTGCCTTATAGAGCTTTCCACACATTTGGCTTCTAGCAATGTGCTCTTACCTTCAGATTTCCTCCACCTGGCTTAAATGTTTGTGGCAATGCCTTGGGTCTCTCTCCCACATTCAGTGAACAAGATGCAGCAGGATGATACACAGTTATGTCACCCTAGGTATCCGTGTTGCGTGGCACTGTTTGTACCTCATTAGTAAACATTTTCTTTAAATTATCTTGGATACTCATTAAATATTATCAGCTACTTAGAACCAAAGGATAATTATGAGTTTAATGAAGCATGCACCAGCCTGCTCAAGTCTAACGTTTGTCTCTCTGCTGGGACCCCATTTTAGTTTGCACTTATCCTTCAGCAAAGCTACTCTACAAAGTCACTTTGGCAATAAGAAGTATTTAATTAGATTAATGAATTTTTATCGCCTCTCCCAGGGATTAGGCTTGTTAAGTCCTGGCGACCAGAGAACAACAGATTTTTTTATTACTAAATGTTTGGGGATGCAGTAGCGGGCTGCCGGGCCGGTCCTCCCGAGTCAGGCTGCCCTGGGCGGTTCCACCTACAGTCCCTCGGTAGGCCAGGGATACTTGGCAGTGACAACCTGCCCTGTCAGTTGAATCACAGAAATCAAAATGCAAATGGAATCATGTGCATCCCAGGCAGGGCCTCTAGGCAGCTGTCTCTCTGTCGGAGGCTGCACCTCACTGTGCCCTGAGAAATGAGTCCCGCTTCCTTGATCTGCAGGTGGTGAGAAAGAGGAGGCCCTCCGGCCGGTGCTTCTAGCTCTTTAGCTAGGCATGGCTACCCGGCCATCTCCTCAAGTCGCTGGTGTGGTGAATAACAGGAAAACACGAAGAACGCGTCTCTTTTCTTTCTGAGGTGTACCCTCACCATTGAAAGCAACATACATATGTAAGATTATTTGGCATATTTCTTTAGTCAATGCCTTGAATTATGGTAATATCTTTCATCTGGAAACTTCAAAGCACGTTTAAAAACCCAACCACATTTTCCTCCAATATATTCCCACCAGTCAGCTTTTTAAAAGCAGGGATCCCCCACTTAATAAACAGAAGAACCCAGGCTCAAAAGCACCGAGCTGCAACAAAAGGGCAGCCCTGGGATGTCAACCGCCATTCTCTCAGAAGCCTGCAGTCCGAATGTGACCAAGCAGTCATCTCTCTGCACTGGAGACAGTTCCCTGGGAAGAGACAGAAACAGGAATCTCTGTCCTGAAAGGAGACGGGAGACTTCCCGAAATGATGAATTTTTTATCAGAGCAGAAAGGAAGAAAATAAATAAATAAAAGTGAGCTGGTGACATTAAAAGGAGCTTCGTGTAACTCAGAGGGAAAGGCAAACTAAAATATTAACGAGGAGGGATTCCCAAATTTAATCAATTTGTAAACATTTAGAGCTTATTATACAACACGCATAGTGGCCATATAATATATTACCCAAGCTAGGACGTTTTGGGGAGAGAGGGGTGTCCAATAATAACTGCATTCACTGTATCTCCTTCGTCTCCCGCATTTAGGCTAGCAAGCGGTGTTACAGGGTCCCTCGAATATGTGGTATCATTTCAACTCTCTGCAAGTGTTACAAAGCCCTCCTGGTGTGAAGAAGCAAGGATAAAAGTGTTTTTCAGTGAGTGTGGAGAAGGGCTTCCCATAACTGTGAAGTATAAACCAGGTTTATAGCTTCTTTTTTACTTAAACTCGGTCTTCTTTCCTCAAACTCCAGGAGGAAGAAATGCTGCCTGTGACTAGATTATAGAGGCTAGTTTATAATCTGGTTTCCCCACTTCTTTCCAATATTTACCCAGCGTTCTCTGCGGCCTGTGTTTAGCTACCCTGACTCAAGCAGTCACAAGGAGGCAGTGCTGGGCGTGGCGGCTGCCTGGAGAGACAGACCTCTCCCACTGCACCAACACCGTTGATGATCCTAGAGACAACCCGCAGTGCCGTTCCTGCTCACCCTGGTGAGAAAGCTAAAAGAAAGACCTTCTGGAAAGTTCTGCTCCAGCACTCACAGAAACAGCCTGCAGACTGCCTCTGGAGCACTTCTGTTTCCCAGAACTCTCTGACACGAGGGGCGTGGCCCATGCCCCCCCCCCCGTGGTTCCGCCTTCCTAGAGGATGGTTTACTTTTAGCATATTCTCGCTTCCTCACTCTTCACGCCTAAGAAGTGCTGCATGTTAGAAACCTTCGTTTGCAGTGAGAGACGTGGTCCAAGAAGGAAGAAGAGGCCGGTGTCCCCAACCTATCACGGGGCAGTGGTGAAGCAGTAGAGGCTCAGAAGCAGGCTTCAGGGACGGACTCTGAAGAGGCTATATGCAACCTACATGTAACCTATATGTAACCAGAGGGAAGAAGCAGTGTGACCCTGCCGAAGCCGGAGACACTCGTGCAAGACTACACACTATCGTTCCTTTCTTTCATCTACACTCAAGTTGCAGATTACAGCTGCTGAATAACTGTGTTTGTGCCGATATCATTGAGCTGTGTTTGAATGGTAGGTCTGATTCATCACAGTAGCAATACCTGTCCTGATTTGGAGGGCTCTTCCTCCAGTACAAGACAGCCCCGAGGCTACAGAGGCCTCGCAAGCCTTCCGTAAGCAATGCTGGTGTCAGACTGCCCCCTGCTGGCCAGAAAGGAAAAGGAAAAAAAAAAGATGTCACTGGGGGCAAGCTGGATAAAATCACAAGGGACTTGCCTGGTCTTGTATTTCATCTAAGTTCTAATGAGCATGACTGCAGAGGTGACCCAGTATGTGTAACCTAGAAAGGATCTTATATAGGATCACCATTCGTTACAGGGTCTATGGGTTTGGAAAAGGAAAAGCATGATTTATGAAAAATCTAAGCTGGATTTCAAATTAATGGACTTCGAATTAATGGACAGTGTAGTCTCTCTCTCTCTCTCTCTCTCTCTCTCTCTCTCTCTCTCTCTCACACACACACACACACACACACACACACACACACACTACATACATGGAATCATTGACTAACCACAGACACAATATCCCTCTGCTGCAATCTGAGGTGGAATTGTTTGTCGCTAATCTATATTTGCAACCTCAATACTCCTGTTGTGTTTTTAATACTTAATAAAAGAGCAAATTTCCTTTGGTACAAAGGTGTTTTCTGAAGTCGAAAAACCAACCTAACTTCAGCAACACACTGAACTCCAGAGTCACAATATATAATCTAAATCAACACGGATTCGGGAACAAACATTCACTTCTGGATTTAATTTATTTAACTATCTAACTTTATTTAGGTACTCTACTTCTTTTTAAAATTGTGACAATTTTTGTACCAGTTTTTCTCACTTCTAAAACCCAGTAAGTTACGGAATTAAGTATTATCTCAATTAAGTTGATAAGAATTCGTCTGGCTGCATTCTTAACACAGAGATGTCATAGCGAAGACTCCCCCGCGGCAGGCAGAGGACACGCGAGCAGCATGGTGTGCGGGATTGTGTTGGGCTTTATTTAAATGAACCTTGGAGTTGTAAAGCCGATGGACAACACTGAAGACAGTTTACTAAGAGAGGAGTGGCGGTGGTCTTGATAGTGTTGGAAAACAGCTGTAACCGACTGATAAAAATGTATGTGCTACCAACACATTGATTGTCCTTGACTTCAGGACAGCTCCAGAAACCTTAGAACCCAATTTAAACCAAATCTAGCTTCTGGGAAGATGACTCGTTACGAAAGCAATCGCACTACCACTCATTAAATCTGTGGCATACTCTGAACCGGGCAGACCAAAAACGAAACGACGTGGTCTCTAGAGAAAACGCTGTCGCTGTCCATCTGCTAATGTGAGCCCGCCAGTGATGACCAGGCCTGATCTCCACAGGGCAGCGGAGCTTAGTGTGTTCTGGGGCAGTGGCAATTTACATCATCTTAAAGAAAGGGGAGGAGAGGGCTGTGCAGATGACAGCACTGGGTCCAATGAGAAGACAAGCGCTAACCTGATTGGTCACTGTGCACCCATCTCTGTGCCCACCTTCGGTATAGGAATGTTTATGGAAACGTAATTTTTCCTTGCAAGACCCAGAGCCTTTGTAAGTTCCAATTGATCATGCAACAGATACATTATGGTATGTTAGCACGAGAGAATTCTTAAGAGTATGCCAGGAAAAAGCTGTACCTACATATAACAGTGTCGGGGGGAGAACCCCAGATATCACACCGAACAGATAAGAAAAGATGGGTACAGTCATCATCCCTTTAAAGAGCAAAAGAGAAGCTCACCATAGGTGGGCTCTGCCGTCAGTAAACCCGGGAATATCACAAAGGATAACTGTCTTCCACTTGCCCTCTCCCCTCTCCGTAGAGAACAGAGGATAGACACCGCCCTGGAAGCTCAGGGCTGAAACGTCTAAGGGCATGTGCGTGAAGATATATCTGTCTGTCTGGAATGCTTCCATGACCTTGCCATTCTGACAGAAAAGGGTCTGAGGCTACGAGCTGCAAGACTGCATGCAAGTGTGAGTATTTGGGCTTTGCTCATTCTGGTACTTGGTTAGAGGTCAGGTGACAGTAACTGGGTAGGGTAAGTTGAGAATCAAGACGCCAGCACTGAGGCATGGGCTTATTCAAAACCAGGAGCTCAGGCATGCGGATGAGGCAAGTCTTTGTTCCTTTCACTTTTATCTCCTGCCATAGGAAGTAAAAATGGTAGTGTCTTCCGACAGGAAGTGTTTCCCTAATGCTTGGAGGGAGTAAGAGCACAGCGGTGTGGAGACGGCTGGCTGCCCGTTTCCGGCGAAGGGTAATGCCCTCAGTCATTGTGTGAGTCTGAGCTCCAGGTCTGATCCTGTTTCCCTCTCCCATCTTCACAGACACTTTTCTCCTAAATGAAGAGGTGATGGCAGCCAGTAGGAACAGAGAGGAACTCTGTTCAGAGTCTACCTCGGCACAAGAGCAGGGTTTTGACCAGAGCAGGGTTTTGTTGCCAGGCTGCTCAGGGCCCAGCGTGACAGAAAGGCAGGACCACAGCAAGCTGCAAGTTGCCCCCCGCCATGAAGTCTCCCCGGATAAAGACTTCAAGGACAACAGGGATGCTTTTGCTTGTTAAATAATGAGCCTTCCAGAGCTGGGGAGATGACTCAGCAAGCAAAAGCACTGGTAGCAGTAGCTGGGGGGACTCACATGATGGAAAGAACAAATGTCTCAAGTTGAAACTGACCAACACCTGGGTGCACGTGTGCAAATGCACACTGGCAAGCACTGTCATGCACACACACACTAGATATACAGTAAATGAAAATACGTGACAAATAATGAACCGTCTACACAGAGAAACATGCAGAAGAAAACCTCTTCAGAACTAAGAATCATAAGAAGACAAACTTTTAAGATGTTTTGCTCTCAATCCTTAACACACATACAAATTCATGGAAGAAACCCCTAACCATCCACTGTCTACACCTCCTCCATGATCAGTATAGACCTGTCTCATCCTAGCGTGGGTATTTCATTGTTGCTGTTGTTGCTGAATTCGGTAGGGGTTTGCTCTGCTGTAGGTCGGTTTTTGAGATAGCAGTCTCCAATCGGGATACCTCAGTTCCTTCCTACCAAACCGCCTCTCAGATAATGGTGGCTACATTTGTCGTACGCTTATGGGACGCACACACCATGCTGGTATTTCATATGCACCGAAACATTAAGTCCTCATGGCATGCTTGCAGAGAAGGTTCAGGACCGTCCCCGCTTGTAGATGGAAACGTGAGGAACTTAGAGCTGGGACTGGAAGTCGCCGGACACCAGAGCCTGCCCCTTAGCCCCCATGACATAGTCCACACAGCACAAGTTATCCAGTCATCCGTTCACACAAAGAAACTCTGTACATAAGCAGTCCATTTGGCTGCACTTGCACATTAGAGCGGTGGTTCTTAAGAAGGTGACCATTTCTAAACTGTAAACGCAGCGGACGCCTAATCTAATGTATCGATCACCTTAGGAGCAGGGGAATATCTGGCTCATTCAGCTTTACTGCTCTATCTGTGGTACAGTGAAATTTAGCAAGATTCACTTCCTTAGTATCTGGCTGCCCACTGTATAATATATATAATATACTGTGTATATTAACAAAATGGTCTTGATACCTCCTGTCAGCCTTTGACAAACCCTATCCCTGAAGTTTGGTTTAGTGTTGCTAGATACTGATTTAATATCCCAAATAACTCTAGCCCAGTAAGTCTCTTTACTAAGGAAGAGTCACAGAGACCGGGATATTACAGATATGAGGTTAACCAGACACAAAAATTTCACTCCATTTGCTGAAACGTACCATGTCAATGGGCCAGCCGTCTCTTTTCTCAGTAGCGAGGATGATGTTAGTTTCTCATGAGTCACGTTGAAGTGACCAGGGGAAGAAATACAATCAATCCAGCGAGAAATTGGATCTGCAAAGGTACCTGGTAATGGAATGGAAATATCAGAGACTCTGCTTACAGCTAAGGTCTTGACAACATCTATTCTGCTTGGTACTGAGAATTGTCTTTTTTTTTTTTTTTTTTTTTTTTAAAGAGAGGAAAGGGGAGACGGATAAAGTAAAAATCTAATTTTGAGAAATAAGGATTAAAGGTTCCATTATTCATGCTGTTTCGCTGTATATATCGAGTTAACAGTATGTGATTTTACTGGATGGAAATGTGGGCCCCATACAAGGAGAGTGTGGAGCAGATAAATCCCCACCGAGACGGTAATGAGGGAGGGTTAGTGCCTTGTCGGCGTGAGGCTGTAAACAGTCCTGGGTTTTGAGCTGAAGTAATAAGTGGAGATTGTTCCTGGACTTACTGGGGAGCACAGATAGTTTCTGCCACAGGAAGAGCACCCCCACCCCCAGAGGTAGAGAGGCTCAGCCGCCTCTATCTTCCTGCTTATCCGTTCTAATGTGGGAATCGTGGGCCCCAAAGTGCAAGCTCCTGCAGGCGGCAGGACTGAAAGCCCCTCTGAGCTGGCTGGCTGCCTTCTTTTATTTATTTATTTATCATGTCTACACACTGTTTTGTCGATATCTGAGATGTAGGTGTCTCTCTGCCACTCACCTCCTTCCCATCCCCAAGGTCAGGAGTCAGGAGAAGAAAAAACCACTTATCAAGTTAAGTAAAGGAAACCCTGAGAAGTCCAGGTATGGATCAATCCATTGGAGAAGGATGAGGAGAAAGAAAGAAAAACCATAATAAACTGATTTCTGAGCCCTGTAATGAATCCTAATCCCTGCTACCTTTACCAAGCCTTGAAGCCAGACAGCTAAAGATCTACAAGGGAGAGCTTCATCTAAATCTCATAATGGGCCAGCTAGCGGGGCATCTGAGGAGTTAACCTCGATACTCTCTGGTTCCTGTATTTAAAAGAAAAGGAAAGGGGCCTTTCTACTTTGCAAGCGGATGCCAGCGATTAGTTCCCTACATTTGGAGCTTATCACCTTATGACTACCTACTGTTCACTGCTTAAAATCCTGCCCATCTCCGTTGTAAGACCAGTCAAGTAAGAATCATCAAGATAAGCTGAATCTAGGGAAATTTTTGGCAGAGAGCATAAAATGAGTGTGTGTGGCATTAAAGTGCCCCAGCACATTCCTTAGCCACAAGAAGTATAGTGGAGAATCTAAGAACCGGTCTTCACCAAGTGATCAAAATTAGCATCATCTATGGGGGGCGAAGAGGGGGGAGAGCAATGTCTGTCATTTCTGTATGTGTGTGCTATGAGAGTAACTATGGCTCACACCAGTAAATAATGGACTTATGCTAGAATCTAACTACAAAGAAGCATTCAACAGTATGTGTGACCATAGATTCAGGTTTAAAAGGGCTTTTTATCTTTGGCTAATTCAATCACTGGTCCTTAGTCCTGTGATCCTGGAGCATTTCAGCCTCTGTACAATCTAATCTTCAAAATGCTAGCTTGAACCTAGAAGGCTTCAGCCTTCATACAATCTAGAATATTTAAGCCTCTGAGACTTACTGCTGACTGAGCCACTCTGACTAGCTCCTTCTGAACTCTGATTCTTCTGGTTCAACTCACTCACTGTTCTGGCTCAAACTCTTCTCCATGCTGACTGGTTCAAACTGGTACCCTGAGCCAGCTTACAGTTTCTGACAGAATTCTTCTGACTCTGGCAGACTCTGACGGATTCTCTGACTGCCTCAGACTAAACTGCACTGCTCAACTTCACACTGACTCATTCTTCCTGTCTGATACTGATTTCTGCTGAGCTGCCTGTGCCTCAGACTCCTCAGACTGCCTCTGCAACTGACAGCTTCAGACTGCTTCTGCTTACTTCATTCTGCTTCATACTGTCTTGGTCAGCCTCTCTGCTTCATTGTCTCTATGTCTCGTCTTCTGTCTCTGAGCTGAGATCTTGCTTTTCTATGTGAGAGTTAGGAATGTCCTCACTCTGACTCACCCTTTCAACTCTTTCTCTGATTCATCACTTTGCCTACCCTTCACTCTGATTCATCTCAGACATCACTTCCCATCTGACTCCTGAGTTCAGCTTCCTATATTGCTGATTAAAGGCATGTGCTACCACTGCCTTCTGAATACTGAGATTAAAGGCGTGTACCAACATTCCTTTTATGTTCTGTCTTGACCACACAGGCCTTGTATAGACTCCTGGATTGTGGTCCCTTCATATAGATCCTTAGATTTGATCCCTTCCTAACTATCACACAGGCCTTTCATTGTGATCCTTTCCCAGAGCAGCCATATTGCTGGATTAAATGATTAAATATTCCTCTATGAGTATGAGGAATTTTCCATTAACAAAAAAAGAGTCTATCATACTCAGTGCTCCCAAGTGGGGTGGAAATCTAAGGGAATAGAAAGTTTCTACATTAAAGGGGCCCAAAACATGACAACTCCACACCAAATCAACCAGGTCAAGATTTGTTACTAAGAGAACAAAATATCACATAGTCCACCATGAAGACATGATGCTAAGCTATACAAAAAGCAGGATGTCTGTGAAATTATCTGAAACCGAAAGTTGTACTAGGACTATGCAGTAAAAAGCTCCTGTGCTAAGAATATGCACTAAAATAATCGGGGGCAAAGGACCATAATATATTCGAGTTAACCATTAAACAGTTCCAATACACACAAGTTTGTAAATTGCAAACCAACATTAGTGATAGGTAAAAATGGTTAGGAACTGTCTAATGTTATTTGCACTGTTTTAACTCCTGCAAGTTTTCTGTGGGTTTGAAAGTCCTTACAGATAAAAAGTATTTTAAAGAACTTTAAGCCTATGGGCCAAAACTGCATCTTCCTCCTGTTCCTTCATCGGGGTATGTACGCAAACTGAGGCTATCGCACAAAGGTGCACCTGCACATTTTGCCCAGCAGCTCTGAGTGTATCTGTCCTGCCCAAGCCTGTACTCAACCCTCCCTAACCATAAAGGGGTCACTGATGACAATCCTGCACCGTCCTAATGAATCCATGACAAATTCATGGCAGAGCAAAAAGTAATTAGATAAATAAATCTGTGCACACCTCTGCACACCACCTATGCCTCAACATGAGGATTCTAAGAGGTTTTAAAATTTGGAAATTCCAAGTCTGGGTGTAAGCGCTGCAGTCCAATATTCTACCAAAAGCAAAAGCATCTACAGAGAAGATGTTCTAAAACTATTCAGTTTAAGACATAGAGCATAATTTGAAAAACTCTAGGTTTTGCAAATTATATATTAGCTCTGACCTTTTATTTTAACCCATGGTCTTTTAATTTTCTCTCTTCTAAATACCCACAAGTACCCCAGTGGATGGAAACTCTGTCTCAAGTCTTCATTATGAGATCTGGGTCAGAATTTTGAATTTCTAACTATTTGTCTACCTTCCGGTCTGTGGTTTGATAGTAGCCACATGACTTTCTCCAGGCTCAGAGGTGGAAGTCTTCCTCAGGAGGCACCTCTCCTTCAACTTCGTAGGTGGGTTTTTTCCCAGCTGTCAGGTTTTTTGGAATGGTAGCAGTTGGTTGACACCCAACTGTGCTCACTAGCAACTCAAGCAGTAAAGGAGCATCTTAGAGAGAGATTAGCTAAAGTCCTTCCATGATGTCCTCTGCCTTGGTGGCTCCTGGGAGAGGTGATCCAGCATTCATTTAGCTGCTCAGCCACTTGCCACCTCAGTGTCTTAGCTGCCGCCACCACCGCCACCACCGCCACCACCGCCACCACCACCACTTCCCAAGCAAGCAAATGTTGGACACTAAATGCCACTTCACCTCTCTACATTGTGCCTCTTCTCCAGATCTTGGTAATGTCTAGTGCCAGCTGTGGGCAAAGAAGGATACAAACTGTGGTCAGAAAGAAGCTTCAATCTAGCTAGTAGGATAGCTACAACAGGGATCAAAGGTGAAAGGGTGTGGCTTCTGCAGGCATGGAAGCAGAATTTGACTTGTCAGGAGACTTCGATGCATGAGGCTGCTCACTCAGGACTTAGCAAATGACCATGACGCTTTCTCCCTCACAGTTACCTTCCTTTAACAACAGAGGTAGTTACTCTTTGCTCGTTCGACTCTGCAGACTCAGAGAAAAGAGAAAGAGGGCTTCGATTTAGTAAGGCAGTGTCTCCAACAGTAAAATACTTCATAGCATGGGGGACTACAAGATAGCTTTACTGAGCACTCGCTGCATGTAAGTCACTGTGGAAACACTTCCCTTTCCATCCTTCTTACACCCCTTAGACCAGACACCACCATTTTCTCTATTACAGAGGGAGAAACTGAGAATGCGTTCTGCCCAAGTCACACAACTGATAAATGACAGCTGAGATACAAACAGGAGTGGCCACCTGTGGGCCTGACAGAGCTTCATACATACAAAGTGCTCTTTGAAGACGGCTATAATATATCTGGGTATCTTAGAGTCGAAGAAGCAGAGCTGATTGCAACTCATTTCTTATAAAGATGAAATATCATGTATTTCAGCCTCTGCCCACTGGCCTTTTCCTATGATTTGGGATTCGGTTGCAGCGTTTGCTTGCAGCAGGCTCCTGTCCTATAGGAAGTGTCTCTCTCCTCCATCTTCCAGGAACAGGAAGGAAGGAGCTGACTCCTCCCTTACAGCAGATGCTGAGATTGGCCCTGGATACCCTTTATCTTGTGAAATCATCACAGCGCCTCTATGAGGCTGCTCTTAGCATCCATATTTAAATGGTTGAGGAAACAGGGGCCCAAATGGTTCCGTAGCTTGCTTCTGTCTACTGTGGCTCAGTCTTCTCACTGAGCTGTGTGAGTCTACTCTAATCTGAAAGGCAAACGTCACCGGTCAGATTTTACACAGGGCCCTTCCAACTGCTCTAAAGTCAGTGTCAAGATCAAGCATCACCATGGAATGTCATAACCGTGTTCCTTTAACTGTTCATTACGTTCATTTATTCATTCATTCACTTGGGGAAGGGACCAAGACAAACACCACAGAGAACAATCTGTGTCCACCACAGAGGACAACCCCTCGGTGGGACTTGGCTCTCCTTCTACCATGTGGGTCCTGCGGCTGGAACTCAGGTTCTCAGACTTGGCGGTAAGTACCTTTATCAGCTGAGCCATCCTGCCAGGCTGAGAGCTTTTCATAGTAGAATGAAACTACCTAAAAAATAAAGAGTAGTGCCAGATAGAGTAGCCTGAAATAAGACACACGAGAGGGGACTTTGTTATTATTTCTACAAACAACAGAAAACCAGAGGTTGGGCTAAGATGTGGTACAACACACTGGCTTGCGCAGTTGCAGGGCACACGGAGTTTGGGTTCCCCTGCTAACGACATAAACCCCTTTTCCATGGCCCCAGAGCAGCCCCAGGGAGGAAGGCTGCTGTTAGCTGTATGGGGAGGACTCTCAGGTTGGTTCCATGGATGATGGACATCAGTGTTCCCCTGATGGATTTTAGAGGAGCCCGAACAAATGTTAAGAAGTGGGAAATACATTCTTTCTTTTCATGCCTGGTTATAATGGATGATGTCTAGGGATTCCTTGACAAGGAAAATTTTAAATCTCTGTTTCATGACTTAGTGAAAAGAATGCTAATTTTCCATGAAGTTAAGAAGAATCCAGCGGCTGTCTCTGCCTCTTATTAGCACTTCTCACTAGCTGTGAGACGCTGAATAAGTTGCTTCACCCCTCTGTGCATCCACATCTCCATAGATGGAACATGGCGGGCCTGTGAAAGTACAAGTGAAAATTGCAAGAACTACCATTCAGTCCTTTTGCCTGTCAGGACAGAGGCCCCGTGGTCTCTAAGTGAGTCGTTCTGAACATACAGCGTGCGAAGAATCACTTTTTGAAAATAACATTGGGGAGATCGGGGAGATGGCTCAAAGAGTAAAGTACTTGATGTGCAAGCTTGCAGACCTGAGAGACAAGAGACAGAGAGAGATAGAGAGAGACAGAAAGAATGGGTGTGGCCACGAGCTAGTACCACCTGCAACCCCAGCATAAGAGGGGAAGAAACAGGAAGACGCCAAAGGACCAGCTTCAGGGAGTCCGAGAAACCTGGGCTTCAAGGAATGTTTACCCAAAGATTTTACTGTGGTTTGTTTGCTTGACAAAGTCAGTGGCATAGCGCACTCAGCTTCATTTACTCTTCCTTCCTTTTCTCTGATCACAGGATACAGGGCCCTGGGCTGCCAGCCCTGGACTCCTCCTCATTACAACCGCCACACACGGGGCGTGTCTGTGGGCTGAAGAACCGTGACTGACCCTACTTGCAGCTCAAGATCATTGTCTTCACTGAGAATGAAAGCAAGATTCCAAACCCGGAAATCTCTGCAAACCAAGGAGCCACGAGTTCTCCAGGACACGGCAGCTTCCACATCGGAGGAAAACGAGTTTTCCCAAGGCAAGATAACTCAGGCACAGCTCCCATCAGCTTGAAACACTACCCTTGCTGCTCTGAGGAAAGGGCGTGGTGTGAAAGGGAGTGTAAGGTGAGCTCTGCTCCTCGTCTGTGAGAAATGACCAGCCAAGGAAGGAATGGGGGGGGGGGAGTTTTATTCTCTTCTACTTCCGCTTACCAAAAGGAAGCCACTTGGGAAGTGCAAATCACACCTGAGACAATAACCTCCAGCCTCTCTTATGGACCACCCACCACGTTCCCTACAACCCCAACAGGCTCTGTGCCGGGGTTCCAGGAGTCAAGGTCACTTTGGGGTCCTCAATTTGCACTAAAGCAGGATTCCGCGTCATCTCTTCATATACTAAGTGCCAGACTGTCACCATGTGCTCTCGGGACCTGTTTGAAAATGTCTATTTTTGGTTCCGCATTAAAGGATTGCATTTCTCCCGAAGGCCAGCTGTTGGCTGACTCCAGTGCCAAAAACATAGTCTTCTAAGTGCACTCCTGTGTTTCTTCATGCCTTTGCTAATCCTCTGGCTGAGAACCAGAAAGGAAGTCTTGCTGGGGGCTCTGTGTGCTCACTGGTAGGGCAAGACCCTGGTGTCTGCTCTCCCCAGGAGTACCTGGCAAAGCAACGAGTTGTGAGTTCTCCAAGACACAGTAGCTTCCACATTGAAGGAAAACGAGTTATTTTCCAAAGTTGACAAACACTGCCTCCTCCTCCTCCGTCAGCACCCATCCCAGGCAGGATAACCCAGACAAGCTCCCTTCCATCCTTCCTCTTTGCCTCTTCCTCTTTGGAGTCTGACTCAAGTTTGTAGGGCCCATGTCCTTCCCCTGCTCCCCCTATTCCATGCCTGTGTGTGACAACCTGGAATTAAATGTCCCCCAAAAGGCCCATGTTAAAGGTTTGATTTCAGCATACACACTACTGGCAGTTGACTAGAAGTAGGGGAGCAATGGAAGGAAGCTGGGGCTTGCCTTTGAAAGGCATATTGAGACCCATGTCCTTTCCTTTCTCTCTCTTTGCTTTCTGGTGGCAATGAAGTGAGCCCCTCTGTAACATGACCTCTCCATGATATGTTACATCACCAGAGGCCCAAAGCAATGTAACCAACCGACTCTGGACTAGAGTCCCCAAGACTGTGAGCCAAATCAATCATTTCTTCCTTTCTGGTTGTGCGTGCTGAAGAACACAACTGGGCATTAAATATTAACCATTAGCCCTAGACCTCTGCTCCATCCAGCTTTCAGTCTGCATTCGATCCCTGACTATCGGACCTGGCATTCCTCAACAACATGATTGCTATACTTAATCAAGAAGCAGCGAACCATAGACCAGGCAACAGTGGTCACAGAGATTTTTTTTTAGACTATGGAGTGTTTTCAAATCTCCTGAATTAATTATCAACACTGTAAAATCATGGTACTTCATACATTTAAAAAGCACTTACTATCAAGAGTCTGGATTCCCAGTCATTTAAATACCCAGGGCTGGTCCATACACAGCTGGCCTTCAGAGCAGGGGAGGGATCACCTTTCTGCCCGTGCACCTTAGTTAGTCCTTTTATAAGTAACTGGCCTGACCCCCCAAGGCACAGTGTCTGCAGCCATGAATTAATCAGATATAGAGCACATTAACACAGATTAATGTATTTGGCATTTCTCCCAGGTAACTTCCCAGCTAAAATGCTTGTCAAGAGAAGATTCCCAAGAAGTAGTCTAATAAAAATCTGATAACAAGAGGGTCAGTGGGGTTGCCATTCCGGCATCTCCTTTCAGCACCTCTATACTTCCTGTGAGAGTTGGGTTTTTGCCATATTTTCAACAAAAAGTGCACCGTCTCGTTGATTTGCTCAAATAGTTTCGCGTAAGAACTAAGCAGAGAATATCGACTAACCTTAAATATTTTTTGGAATAAAGCACCCTATGCATAAATAAATACCAAATTTTGAGATGGGCCTGACAATAAACTCAAGCTCAGAGAAAGAAATTGAAATGTTTTGTTTGTATCTTTCTACATTTATTTCCCCTCTGATTGGTTTTTAAATGAATCTGTATTCATAAGATAACTCAAAGATGTCTTCAGGCAAATGTTTTGTTGTTTTCAACTAAGAAAAAATCCTGGGCAGGCCAAGAGTTATCAGGATGTCAGTCACTGAGTTCAAAGTGCAGACAGCCAGTGTGAAATTTCCAGGTAGAACCTGGAGAATTCCTTTTTTTTTTTTTTTTAAATTACAAGGCTAATGTTTTATCATTTGCTTTCAAAACTAATTATTTGATTGGGTGGGTGTCTTTATCAGGAGGATAGAGACATAGATAAATAGATGATACATACATACATACATACATTCATCAAAAACAACTTATGGAAGTTGCTGCTATTGGCTCACTATTCCAGAGTCTTAGAGTTCACAATGGCAGGGACGGCATAGCACCAGGAGGAAGAAGTTGCAAGATCACATCTCCATGGCATGTAGGAAGCAGAGAGAGCATGGTAAAAGTAGGGTGAGGCCTATAAAATCTCAAAGCCTGTCCTAGTGATGTATTTCCTCCAGGTTGTACCTAAAGGTTTCGTAACCTCCCCCAAACAACACCATCAACCAGGGGCCAAGTGTTCAAACACTAGGACTTATTGAGGGGTTGAGGGGACTCTAATCATTCAAATATCTGTGAGTGGATAAATGGATGGATGGATGGACAAGTGGGTGGATGGGTGGGTGGATAGATGGATGGATGGACGGATGGACAGGTGGTGGATGGATGGATGGATGAATGGATGGATAGATGGATAGGTGGATGGGTGGATGGGTGGATGGGTAGATGGATGGATGGATGAGTGGATGGGTGAGTGGATGGATGGATGGATGGATGGATGGATGGATGGATGGATGGATAGGTGGATAGACGGATGGGTGGATAGGTGGATGGGTGGGTGGATGGATGGATGGATAGGTGGATAGATGGATGGATGGATGGGTGGATAGATGGATGGGTGGATGGGTGGGTGGATGGATGGATGGATAGGTGGATGGATAGGTGGGTGGAGGGATGGATAGATGTATGTAGTATGTATGTATGTAGTATGTTATACTGTTTGTGGAATACAGACCCCACAACAGAATGCAAATGCTTTGAGAAAAAAACTCTGTCCAACTTTTAACATGCATCTCCAGGTCCCCAGAGAGAACTCCACCTTCCAGGAGCGTTATTAAATACTTGATGCCTGACTGTACTTGAAACCATGTTTCTTGCCTATTATAGCAGAGCTTGTCCCATCTTACCTGAAAGACTTTTCCAATTAGAATGTTATAATCAGAAGTTAATCAGGCAGAACATTCATAATACCATCTGTAATTTCACTAGGAAAAGAATATATTTATCCTAGACATCACTCTCCTTCTTAGTCTCCCTACCTTTTACAGCTGTGTAAAATTGAGATTCCTAAATCCAAGGCAAAATTTTAGAATATAATAGTAAAAATATATTTTCATAAATATTATTAGGATGACACTTTTATTGTTATGAAATATTTTTAGAATTGTTTTTCTGAATCCTCAAGGGGTAAAAAAAAATACTTTACTGGTACAACTACTTAATTTACCAGGTCCTTTTCTAGTTTGGCCCAAACTAAGCAATAGTAACAAAAAAAGATTGTTCATTACAAATATGGTTTTTTAATTATCACTAATTCGATTTATCACCTTCCAAAGGATAGCTATGGAACATTTTAATGAGCTTTCGTGAACATAACAAAACTCTTTGCGTTGAGAAATAAAATCTTGGAAATAACACAATTTAGACATCACTTATTTAAAAACAAACTGAAAAGGTTAACGGAGGAGGAACCCTGATAGAGAACTCTTAGAGAACTCAAAAACAATGTCACAGAAAGTAGAGGAGGAAAAATCCCAGCTTAATTTCTGCTCTGATGGGCCCCCTGCCCTCTTGGCACCCTTCATGAATTAGCAGAGGAAGTTTTCAACTGTGCTGGATATTTTGCATTAAATAATGTGGCCAGGAGATTTGATAACATAAACGCTCCTCCCACCGAATTCCAGCCCTTTAAGTCAGTCTAAGAATTGATTGGCTACCCTCAGTGGCCTTTAAGAACAGGGGCACGTGTCCATTCATGCTCATTCGGTCTGTGTATTTTGATACATTTGTACCAGCACGTGATTCTCTGGACTAGGAGCTGAAAGAATGACGAAATAGAACTCCCCGCACGCCCCTCCATGAGATCTCATTCTCTCGGGGACAAGAAGTGTTACTTAAGAGGGCATCTTAAAAATCACTTCACAGCGTCTAGCCAGAGGGCAAAGTGCCGCGGGATTCGTGGAAGAGCAGACACCTCTCCCAGAAGCCGATGCTCAGACAAGGCTGGGGTAAAACTGTGAACGGCGGCAAGGAGGATGATGGGAAGGTCAGGCAAAGGCAGCCAGAAGACAGCCTTGCTGCAGGGAGACATCTGGCTCCCCCTCCCTTCCCTTTAAAGTACTGCTATACACAAGCACAGTTCTCAGGAGATCCAAAAGGCACCGGAACCCCAAATTCCACAGGTTTCTGGACAGCCCTCCTCCCGCTGTGTCATGCACACACAAAGCCGTGTCTTTTCAAGCCTCTGTGCTAGCCCTGAGAGGGCACAGATGTGTGAGGAGACTGTCCGGTGTGTCTCCGGAAAGACTCAGTCTTTAGTGAATATCCCCGGTTGTGGAGAGCCGCTCCCGGCTCGTGTAGAAGGGGTGATTTGCAGAACAATCCACCCGAAAGCCTCGTGGGTCCCTCTCTGGGACCAACTCTGTTACCTCATCCTGGTATCAGGACAACTTTTGGGCAGTTCTACACAATCTTGCAAAAGAAAACGGCCACCACAAAGTGACCTCTGATCTCGTGAAAGCCACCACTCAAACGCAAGCATTCTTATTCCTCGGCGCAACGCAGTGAAACAAAGATGCTCACCACTTCGACCCACCCGGGCTCACACCAGAAGTTAGCATTGGCTGGTTGGAGGTCACATGGACCTCAGCTGTTCACACCTGCACTGCACAAGGATCCTCGTCTCCCTGGGGGACCAGTGGAGGCAAAACTGGAGCGAGCACAGAACACATTCTCTGTTTGCTGGCGCTCAGCTCTTCACTAAACCTAGCGGGGGTCATGTCCGTGGGTGGCTGGGTAACTCAAGAAGAGGGGTTCCTGCCACTGACAATGACTGCGGGTCCAGGGAAAACCTGGCAGTGGAAACCACCGCAGAGGAAGGGCAGATTCTATTCCCAGCGCACTTAGATGGGCCTTCCTGAGTCATCTACCGTGATGGCTGTTCTTGGTTGTCCATTTCAAGTGGGAAGAACCACTTCAAATCTGGATCTTTTACATGAGAAGACACACCTTTAACCCAGGTCTTTTGAGGCGGGATGTGTCACAGTACTCCACTATGTATGTGGTCAGCAAGGTTGACACGGAGGCATATTCATTGGTACAAGCCCTGCCAGACCTTCGCAGAGAGAACCACTGTCCTGGCCAGTGCCATACTCAATTGACAGTGGAACCCCGAAAGCTCCACCTCAGGTGTTTTTATTCTTTCAGACCTCCTCAGATACAGATCATAAGCAATCAAACATCCTCCACAGAAATCCAGCGCCTGCAGACAATACAGAAAGCCCTAGACCTAGGATAGCTTCTTACCCAACAGCGCACAAACGATTTCAAACATAACTAAAAGTAAACTTCCCCAACAGGGAAAACCCACCTCTAATCTGGGCCACATCTTCTGCTGGCTGCCTGGATAAAGAGCATGGAAGAAGAAAGCCTCTTTCTCTCTCTTTGCCTGCATCTTCCTACCCTTGTTTGCATGTCCATTCCTTCACTGGCATGCGAGCCTACTTCTCTGGGATTCTGGCCAATGCTGCTGAGATTAGACGATCACATAAACTATAGGAAAATGGAAGGGGCGCTGTATCCCTTCCACCCTGCCACTGGTGTCCAAATGCCCACCTGTCAGAGCTCCCTTTTGAAATGGCAAATCCGTGCCCTCTCCCATAGGTCTGGCATATGTGGAGGCTTTTAACTAAGGGTCTGAAGCTCAAATGCCTTCCCAAGTGAACAAGAAAGTTTGTGGCTATGGCATTGGAAGTTTGGATACGAGAATATTAATATTTCATCCTAAGGCATTTAGAACCTTCTAACGCTGTGAGCCGTGTGTGCCAACCCAGCTTCGACTTGCATCCCTGGAAAAAGCGCCTGATACTGAGCTGACAACACAAAGCCCCAGTGGACTGGATCACACCGCCGAGATCTTAAAGTTCCCTTTGGTTTGCGCGTGAAGCAGAAAGGCCAACGAAAGGCATCTCCTATTGGCTATCGCTGCGGCCTTCCCACACTGCAGCTAGTCTTATGTCAACATTAACTACACTCTTTCACTTATTTCTTCAGCTTGCAAACTTTTCACTGAACACCTAATATGTTCCCGCCACTGGCTCCAACACCGAGAACACAAAATCCAGTAAGTAACTCACAGTTTGGAGGAATATATTTGAAATTATTTCAATGGCCAGAAATTGAGTCAAAATAATCCCCTAAACCTAAATATGAGAACCACTTTCTCACTGCTCAGAAGCTGAAGTTTCTAGAGGAATGTGCTGTGAACAGTCTCCACCCCCAACACACACTTCTCAAACCCCGAGACCCACATAGAGGTCAAGCCGGTATCTGAAGCTTGGGAGCTCCAGTAGACACTACCTCATGCTACATGGCTGTTCAGAGTGGCTCTGGGTGAAATGGAACTTCAAGAACATTCCATTCTGCCAGCAGTTAGGTGATATATTTGAAATGGCCCATTTCTTGAGCTCTCTAATGAGTGACATTATAAGGTGTCCTTCCACTCCCTGAATCAAACGAGATTGAGATTTCTTTTACCCTGCATCCGCCAGCCCTCGCTTAGTGTTTATATGGCCAAAATCTCGAGCCAGTCACTCCATTCCTGCACTTCCTATTTTGCTACTGAAATGCAAACTCCCCGGGGTAATTCCAGGCAATTTCTTTACCCAGAGATCATCTGTGGGCACAGAGCAGCTGAGCTGTAACCCATGCTGTGTGTGCTGCATAATACTGTAACATTTTCAGAGTCAGGGAAGATTTATTCAGTGATCAACTGCTTCAGCATCCCGAATCACCCCTGAGACAGTCTGCTAAGAGGGGACCTTGAGGGAACTGAAAGTATAAGCAAGAAGTGGAATAATCCCCTCTTTTCCTTTTAACTCCTTAGGCCCCATAAGAAAACATCAGCTTTTTATACGCTTGGAAAAAAAAAAAAAAACATTAGGAATAAGTTCCCTCAAAAGAGTGACAGCATTTCTCTGAACAAGGTGCAATTAAAGAGAGTTTCCAGTTTCGTTTCCACAGTCAACTTTAAGTGCATACTAAGAACACATTTAAGATGTGTAGTTACGTGTTGTCCTTCCGAAAGAACTTGGGTGGAAAACAAACTGTGCCATTCGTTGTCTGGGGAATTGGCTCAGCATCTGTAACACGTGTACCCCTCACAGAAAACATAGAAGGGTTAGGGACGGCCGGGAAGTAAACATGGGTAGTGCACTTGCAATCAATATTCACGGGGATTGGTAATAATTGTATTTGCTGCTGCAGACCGTGTAAAGTTGTAAGACTCAGCCCTGGTTTACTTAGAATAAAAGGGCCGGAGCGACAGCTCACCGGTTGTGTGCATCCTGAGAATGGAGGATCCCGATGCCCCCAATAAAATCTTCAAATTATTTTTAAAAACGAAATTCAGAGCTAAATATGTTCAGGGAGTGTGCAAACACGACAGCGTGTTTACATACCACTGAGAGCCTCACCAAAGGAAAGCCTGGCCTCCCTCTGAGTCGACAGTAGAAATGGGCAGACTGTGCTAATCGAATGGGAACCTCACGGGCAGACGACAGAGTTCTTTGGCTACTCTTGTCTGTCCACTTCTATGGAGGAAAACAAAAACCAAAAAAAAACAAACAACAAAAAAGAAAGAAAGAAAAGAAAACCAGCAAGCCACAGCTTGGCTTCTTATTGTTCTCATCGCCAAGGTCTCAGGGTAGACATGGCCTTCTTCAGATGGGGTATAGTCAGGCGTCCACATACCCAGCCACCTTGAGAGAATTCCCCCCTTTACAGAAAACGAATGTGTTGGGTGAGTCAGCTGTGGTGTCTGCTGTTAGTGGTAGGATCCTAGCCATTCTGCATCCGACTTCACATTTACACAGCTGAGAGCAAAGATGGACAAGGGAGATCGGCACTAAGGGGTTAGCCTGGTGACGCAGGTGTCGCCGGACGAGCAAAGGGTCTTCCCGACAGAGGCTTCCCTGAAGGAACTCAGGTGGTGATAAAGTATACACCACAAATGGAGAGAGACAGACCTGTGTGTACCAAATCACAGATACTAAATAACATCCCCGTCAGAAAGCTCTCAGCCACCCGCTGTGAATCTTGTTTGAATTTTTAATATTAAGGGTGACCATTTGTTACTTTAAGGAAAAAAAAAAAAAGTCTCACAATTAGAAAAGATCAAGCCTGGGTCCCTATTGTGAACTGAAACAGGCATTAAATTTAAAGCAGTTTCTGGAAATTCAAATTAACTATAGTTTTCACTATTACGAAAGCAGAAATAGCTCAATATCTTTGATTACCTAGAATAAAAGGCACTCTGTTTATCTAGTAGGCTCATTGTTTTTACCCATTTTCACTGGACATCACCCAGTATTTGGTCTTTAATTATGACATATACAACTCACCTAGAAAACTGAAGGTATCAACGTCAAAGCTTAATCTTTTTCTGCCAGTACTTGTGAGAAAGAAAAATAAGAAATTTTAAGAAGAAAAGAAAAAAAAGGAAAAAGCAGACACAGACAAGAGGAGAAACGCCATTTCCGGGAACTTATTTTTCTGACAGAATGCACATTACTCCCGGTACGGTTTGCTCTTTAACCGCCCTGTGAGCCTCCCCCGTGTGATGAGCGCCATGGTATATCTCCTGATCTTGACAGATGCATCAAGAACGACACTTGGAAATCAATGTGCCCTCTGAAAGGGGGGAATGGAGATTTTAAAGCTAGATACGCACACGTGTGTGGTTTTAGAGTTTTTAATCCCTTTAAAGGAATGTTTCACTAATGTTATCAGATTTGACATTATTTTTACTTGTTCTAATCATGTCCTGTAATTAAAGACTTTTTAATAAAGGGAGAGAGAGAAAAGAAAGTAAGGGAGGGAGAGGGGGGAAGAAGGAAAAAGGAAGGGAGGGAGAGGAGATATTTTTTTTTAATGTAGATAGAGACCAGACATCTACGATTCCACCACTCTGACTCCCATCAGGTAGTTACACTGAAATATCTACGTGTAGATATTTCATGATAGTCTACGTTCTTATGAATTGCTGAAGACTACCAGCAAGGAGACTCTCTGTGTGTCTCTGTCCCTGTCTTTGTCTCTGTGTGTGTCTCTGTCTCCCTCTCTACACACACACACACACACACACACACACACACACACTCAGTAGCTCTGCGTTTGTTCATTTACTCCTGTCTAATGTTATATAACTTCATTTTAAGGCCAACTAAATACACATTTGCACTTAAGAATATACGCTGGTATGCAATTTGTACAGGCCAAAGAACCCCTGCAGAGGTTTGCAGCCAAATGACTTTATTCCGTGAGTCAACTCTACACTCCCAGTTTTCTATACATCCCTCATATAATTTCCTACCTAACAGGGATGTTAGTGAGGTATTTTTCTGGTTTGTTTCATGAGCCTTATCCAAGACAACACAGTTTTTTTTCTTGATTTACTGAGTCATGATTCTAGCTTACGTGGCAGCATGTCCATGGGCAGTGTGCTGTCCTGGCAGTCCTAGTGATTACCTGTAAGTTACAGTCGTCCTGTTCTTGGGCACTTGGCAACCATCTCAGCCAGCAGCAACCACAGCCATAGTGCAGCCGCTCTGAGCACAAGACTCTCCCTGGCTCTTGAGCATTTCACTGTTAGGTGGCAGCACTGGTGACCTACGGCATGACCCTCAGTGAAGTGAAAACTATTTCACTAGCTCTCTTCTCAATTGTGACAGGTCATAGTCAAAACCAAGGGAGTGTGACCTGCCAGTCACAGCTGTGAAAGCCCCCAAGGGCCTCATGTCACAGGATTCAACAGCCCTTCTGACTTTGAGCATGAGTAATTCCCAGTCAGCAGGCTCCTCTCACCCAGGAGTGGCAGGAACAAGCACCTTTCTGTCTTCACTAGTGACTTGCTTGGTCATGGAGTTAGGAGACTTAAATGTGAAAATTATTTCCCATGAAGCTTCTGTCTTTGGATGGGGTAGGCAGTTATTGGTCTGTTCAATATACGATTCCCCAGTAAAGGCAACAGTTCTGCTTCCAAGACTGTATGCCGCTGTTGTAATTGAGCGTTTGACTATCACTCCAGGAAATGTGGCATTCACCAGGGAGCACGATTCTCCTCAAGTGTAGATCAGTCCACTACGCTGCTAAGCCCCAACTCAAAGCATCACGCGACCTCCACCAACCCGACAGCTCCAAGGCTCAAATGAGAAAATGTGGGGAAATATTCGAGTGGGAACGTATTCTACGTGGACTGTTGCTGACGGTAACAGTATCTGACTCTTCACTTTTCCAGCTGGTACCTCGTATGCTTTTTGAAAGCTGGCCTGTGGACCAAGCACTTTGGCTATGACAGCCAATGAGAGCTTGACAGCTATTCGTAAGTCAGTACCTTAGAACTGCCTAGAAGGCTCTTCGAAGGATTCTGGGAGTCAACTAAGGAGCTTCTGTGCCAGAAGATCTAGGATCAGGCTGGGCATTATATTTCTTTCATTTTATGACTTTTGATTTTTTTAAAATTATATGTATGTATGTGTGGGTTTATGCACATAATTGAAGTGCCCATAGAGGCCAGAAGAGGGAATCAGGTCCCCTGGAGTTCAAGTTACAGGTGGATGTGAGCTGCCTAATGTGAGTGTTGGTTATGGAAGTTTATCTTTAGTTGTGCTTAAAATAATTGCTTTTGTGCACTGTTGGAGAAAGGGACGCATAGGCCTTGGCATTTTGTATTGTCTGCAGGTGTTGGATTTCTGCGGGGGATGTTTGCTTGCTTATGATCTGCACCTGAGGAGTTCTGAAAGAATAAAAGCACCTGAGCAGATGCTCAGGGTTCCACTGTTGATCAAGTATGGCACTGGCCATGACGGTGGTTCCCTCTGCTGAGGTCTGTCAGGGCTTCCACTTAGGAAAACACCTCCTTGTCTCCTTGGTGAGCCAACAGCAGCGAACAACTTCAGGTGCTGAGAACTGAACCTAGGTCCTCTGTAAGAGCAACAGGTGCACTTACCCACTCAACCATCTCTCCGGCCCTGAAAAGGACATTTCTAATTAGCTGCTAAGGGATTGACTTAGTTCACATTCTATTGCTATAATGAAGTATCCGAGGCCAGGACGTTGAAAAAAGAATATGGGTTTATTTCATTCACGGTTTCAGAGTTTTAAGAGGATGGTCCGACGTCCTCTCAGATCTGGTGAGGACTAACTTGGTTGTATTATATGGTAGATGGGATTATAGCCATACTGTGTAAGAAAGATCACCTGGTAAGGCACAAAACCAGTAGAGAAGTTCGGGGGAGAATAGTCTTGCTTGTTAACACAATCTTCTCAGGAAATTATTTAACCCCACCCCCTACCCATAATTACTTTAATCCCTTTCAAGGACAGAATCCCCTGTGACCTCACCACTTCCTGGAGACTTTACCCCTTAGGTATTCCACACCTCAGGACTGCTATACTGAGGAATGAGCCCTTTAGGAATGAAGCCATATTTGAACCACAGCTATAAAGCTGGTAGCGCTCTGGGGACCACCCCTGAAGAATCATGGCTATAAACAAAAGGACTTTCATTCATAACATCGCAAGTTATTTGAGAGAAGTAAAATCAAATCCATTCTACGGAGAAAAGGTGATGTTCAATGGCTGTGCAGAGGAGGGACCAGGCCCTCCAATCTTACCAGCCTTTGGTTCCAATCTTTCTAGAAGGTGAGGAAGCCATTGCTCTAATGATGAGGTCATTCACATGGTGTTATGAGCTACTGCATCAATAACAACACTAGAACCATATTTTAGTCCGTGTTATAACTAGATGCTTTCTGAACAACACATTACTACAGTTAGAACACAAAGTCTTCCTGTTTCTGGGAAAAGCTTTTCGATATTTGGGAAAGGGAACGAGATCTCATGCTTGCTCTTTTTCAGGGAAAGTGATGTTCAGAGAAACACTCCACTCAGTTGTACTAAGAAGGACAGAAGACACCAGGAGACACAAGACAATCCAGCAATGCTCACATCACTTTTCAAGGAACGGAGCCTTACTAACTGGGTCCGGTGACTTAGCTGACCTGGCATTGATTTTTAAACTATGTATTGATGTCTTGACCACTATCGGAGAGATTCTGGAGTGGTAAGCTTTCCCGTCTGAATTTTAACAGCATCTGCTTTCAACGGGCCTTCCAGCTTTCGCTCCTGCTTGGCAGAGGCTGAGCTTGCACTTACCCTGGAAGCGTGGGCCAGCTCCTGGGACAGGAGGGAAGCACTCTGCTCTCTTTTTTAGGAACATGTCCACATTAGAACTGTCTGGTAAACTGACCAGCTGCCACTCACGGCTGTTTAATCTGCTCTCTGCTGGCGTGTGAGCAGAGAATCTTCCAACCCCCAGCCCTGGGAAGATTTTAGCATCCTCTTCAGGACTTAGAGCTTACAAAAGATAGCCAAAACACTCAGCTCTCGTTTGGATCAAATGAATGTGCATGAATTTGTTTTGAATTTGAAAAAAAAGAAGCACAAAACTGTTCTTAGCATTGTTAATTTAGACAGGCTAGTGCCTTTAGTGTTAATTTAGAGTCTAGTGATATATATATATATATATATATATATGATATATATATAATATATATGTATATATCCTTTGATATATATAATATTAAATATATAAAAATATACATATATTTAAAAGCTCTTGAAAAACATATTTTGAATTATGAAATTATAATGACATACTCTATTAGGTATTTCTTTTCCTAAGAACTAACATATATCAATCTGAAGAAGGAAAAGAACAATAACTCACAGAATTATGAATTAATTCCCTCCTTGTATCATGCATAAATATATGCCATATATTATAAATATTGTCTATACTAGCAATAACAGTTCTTGGGAGATCTAAAATAAGTAATAGTTGTCACTTTCTTTGCTGTAGATACTCTATCATGTTCAATTTATCTCTCTTTTTTTTTCATTTGTTTGTTTCTTTAAAAAAAAAAAAAAAGGCTCTTACTGTGCAGTCCTGGCTGGTTTGGAGCACACTATACAGACAGGTTGGCCTTGAACTCACAGAGATCTGCCTGCTCCTGCCCCTCCAGTGCTGGGATTAAAGGCGTGCAGCACCACTCCTAGATAATTTAACTATTTAATAAAAGAATTGTGAGATTTCTCACCACACCACCCCTGCCAAAGGATAGCTTTCATGAAGTACTGGCTCCCACCCAGCACTGAATAGAGAGGGAAGAATGAGCCGGGTTTTCCTCACCCTGTAGGGAAAAACAGTCGGAGAAATACAGGACAAAAGCATTCCGGGAGCCAGGTAACGTGAATCGCAGTTACCAAAACCCAGCGGGATGAACAGGTCAGCAGCACGGGAGACCAACTGAACTCGTCATCGTAAGAACGAGTCGTTATTTCAAGACTAAGATGACGTCTCGGATGTGTGCGGGGACACCGGCGTCGACACGTCTAGCGATGTGGCTCTCAGGACCCTACAGCCAGTCACAGCACTTTAAACCAGGAACAGCCCTCTTCAGACGGAGAGGACACGTCGCTCCGCTGAGGCTTCGCTGAGGCCGAGTTTGCCTGGGGTACAAAATAAACAGCCCTCCCGTGTCTTCTGCTGGCTCTCAAGTGTGAGGCTTTGCAATGGAACTTTGACAGAAGAACACCTCGGTTCTCTCGAGTTTAAACCATGTTCCCTCCAAAGTACCGGTGGAAAAAAAAACCTGTTTGGATTGCAGCACACGTCACAGGCTTTCATCTTGGAACTGACACACTGTGCTGGTGAATTGTCAGTCAGAAGCTAAATGCCAAAGCGGGGGCTCAGAAAGCCCCCAGGTATCAATTCCATGCCTTTCAATAATTCCTGTCACGGGGAACAGGCTCTGTTCCTGAACTCCTGATCCACACCACTGTAGTCCCTGTTAGTGGCCGATGTATGTCCAAAGGCCACGCCTACCCAGAGTCCAGACAGCACAGCTAAGGTGGCCTTACCACTGAGGGCCTACTTGGGTCTCTTATCAGCGCAGAGTAGAGTCCTCCTTGGTATAAGATGCTAACGTTACAAGACATAGTGACAAACGTGTTCTTGCTCCAAATACTAGAGAAGTGAAAACATTAACGTGGGCCGGCCTGGCGCAAACGGCAATGCTCTTAACTCAGGAAACCCGGTCCCCAGCCTACTGTGAAGTCTCCTGGAGGCTGCTTCTGACCGATGGGAAGATAAAAATTGAGGCAGAGATGGTGACAGGAATAGGGATAGAGACAGATATGAGTTCAGAATATGACATGGGGGTGCAGAAAGGGAAGGAGTAAGAGGTAAGGAGTAGGAAGAAAGAACAGGGAAGCAGGGGAGACAGAACCACTGGAGTGTGTATACAGTCAACAGGTCACAGTAAAACGACGAACAAATAATTTTCCAAAAAAGACCTAGATCAGAATTTTAGATTGCTCTGAGCATTCGGAATAGAATTTCTCAGATGACTGCTGATCTGTGAATTAAAACTGTAACCACTGAAGGTCTGGTGTAACACAGTTTGGTAGTCCTAGTTTATTGTCAGACAATGGTATCACAGATTCCTTCCTGGAAAACAAGATGAAGAAGCCCCTTATGAAGCAGAGTTATCAAGATCCTGTCCTGGCCGGCTCGGGGACACCGGGAATGAGGCGGCACTTCAGGGCTCAGGAGCCTGGCAGCTTCCCCGAGAGGAGATTCGGGCACACTAAGCTTAAGGAAGGGCTGCAAATAAAACGGCTAGCTCTAGAAAGTATTTACAATGTACGGGATTCCTGGGACAATGAAAGCCTAGCTGAGTCTGTGTGATTATTAATTTTTTTAAAGGGGAGGGAGAAAAACGAACTTTATTTAAATCAGGCCCATAGCAGGTTGGCTGAGCTCACCGCAGCCTCTCTCAGCCTGCAGATGTCTGTCTGAGCTGCCACATGGCAGGAACTAGCCCTGAGGGTCTCAGGAGCCCAGCAAAGGACCCAAAACTTCTTATTCCGGTACCGGTTCCAAAACTCCTCATCCCTTTCCAGTTCATTACAAGTGCCTATTGTCTGCCATATTTATCTGCCATCACGGCTGTTTGTTAGCAAATGGAAAGCGAAGTGCCAGGACCGAATTTCAGCCTGCCCTCCGAACAGTGCAAAGGCGCTACAGGAATTGCACGACAGATGGTCTTTGAATGATATACAGAACCTCTGCCCTTGGGCCCGCTTTGGAGGAGCTGTTTTGGATTGTTGCTCCTAAGAGTGGGAGGCTGTTGTGTGATACGTGATTATTCCACAATCATTTTAATTATTTTGCCTGTTTTCAAACAATGGTCTCAGCCTTTTTTAATTTTTACACTCACTGAGTTGTGACACCAGCATTCTTCTCTCTATGTTAGCAGGGATTAAAATCAGACCCTGTATTCCTTCCCATTTTTCAAAAAATCCATGTTTAAATAAATTACCTCGGTCTGGAAAACCAAGTTACACAGAGTCCTCCTGGCACACGCACTAGCAAGGAAAAAAAAAATAATAATAACCCTTCTTGTGGCGTCTGGTTAGAGAATGTCACAGTAACAAGTTCCAGGCAAAGCCTTCTCGTTGCCTCTGCAGAGAGCATGGCTCTGGTGAAGAGAGCTTCATTGACATGCAGGTGAGAATCCCACCGGATCTGCTCAAAGGTACAGTCCGAGGCAGTCAGACAGCTTTGGATGTGCATGCAAATGAGGCTCCTAAGGTGAGGTGCAGGCTTCTGGAGAGACGGAAAATACGTTATCCTCCTCTCATCCAAATCCAACGGAAACTTCTAGAGGTTTCCGAAAGCACCAGAAGCAGAGAAGGAGCAGATGCGAAGTTGTCAAGACACCCAGACGTTTCCCTTCACAGAGTAGATGTGTCAGCTGAGTACAAACAGAGAGTTTGGATTCAGAATCTGGAATTTGGTTTCTGGGCTCCAGGAGCCAACCTGTATGTCCCAGTGGTCCAGGCCTGGGCTGTCCCTAGAGGCCAGTGTCAGCCTCCAGCTCATATGCAAAAGAATGCACCACGCTGGTCAATCCTAAAGCTGTCCAAAAATATAAAATCTGCAGTGCCTCAGGAAATTCTGGCAGTGAGTTGGTGTTCTAAGATGCCTGTTTCACTGAATTGTTAGACTGCATGGCTTTACATGGGTTTTGTTTACATGAAATTCTCCCCTATGGCTGAACTCCATACTCCTAAATAGGTTGTGCTGCTAGCTGCAGGAAAATCAAGCTTAGATAACCTCTCAGCTGCATGGTCCAGCATCTTGGAAATAAGAAAGAAAATGTTCTTCTCTTGGCTCTTCAGCCAAGCGGTAGAGTTGCCTGGAAAAAGGACTCTGGGAAAAGTGGGCTTGCTAGAAAAGCATGCAAACCAAAGGCTGACCCTGTTACTTGATGGAGAAATCCCCCATAGAGTTGTAAACGCTTCCCAGACACTGTGGTTTTAATCCACTAACAGAGAGAAACCCAACCCACACAGCAACTAATACCCAAACAAAATTCAGATAACTCCCACTGTGTTGACAAAAAGGATTGAGGAAATGTCCTCTGCTGCTTCCTAAGGGATACATGCCTCTAGTGAGAGCCAGCCAGCAGGCCTTCCCAGGAAACCGCCTCTGTGCCTCCTCCCCGCAGAGGCTGCTGTGCAGAGATTTCCGCTTATAAAGTGTACCGATTCCCAGAGAAAATATGCAAATTCATGCTCGGGATCTCACGGAGTCTCTGCTACTTGTCTTTCAAGGCGTGGAGAATGCAAAAAAAAAGGGGGGGGGGCAGCCTCACACAGCTTGCTGGGGCATAGCAGTCTGAGAAACGGTTGCTGAAGGTGCTGGCTAGGGTGCTCAACTCAATCAGTGGCTTTAGTGTCAGCTATCGTAAGCCATGGAGAACTGCTTTCTCAGCCTATCTGAAACAGTCTACATGTGTGTATATGTCAAAATCGGATTCCCATATGGGCCATTAAGTTCCATAAACATCAGACCCTATGCATATACACAGCTATGTTAGATACACAGCTTCATCTTTGTAAGATAAAACAAAACAACACACAGGTATTTAGTATCCTTACTGTATAACTCAAACGCCTTATAGGCCATTAAATTCCATAAACATCAGGCCCTATGCATATCAGGTACGTTATATACACAGCTCCATCTTTGTAAAATAAAACAAAACAAACAACAACAACAACACGCACTTATTTATTGTCCTTATTATATAACTCAAATGGGATAACAAGAATCTCTCAGGTGAAGTACATTAACATAGAGGTGAGTCAGCATTTGAACCTCTAATCTGTTAGCTCCAAAGACCATAACCTTGTCACTGATGTGTGGATGTGTGGGTAGGGTGAAAGGCATCCGCAGAAGCCAGACAGTGCCATGAAAATTAAAGCAAAATCCATCACAGCTCGAGTTCTTGAGAAGGCCAGGCGTGTCCTAGTGTGTGCCTTGTGAACTGTTAACAGATGCGCTTGAACCGGAACACTGTTCTGCAGCTCTGCAACCAACAGCGTCAGAGCAGTTTTTCTCACTGCTTCATTTTCGTTGTTTTGTGTGTTTATCCCAGCTGGACCTAAATTCTGGAAACTCAACTTTCTTTTGGTCAAAGGGGCTTCGCCTACTGAAGCCGACAGTGACCAAATTCGGATGAGATGTACTATCAATCGACTCCAGAAACAAAACCACAGATATCTAATACCTCTAAGTAAAATATCACAAGTGTCCAATAATATCAAACACAAAGGGAATCATGACCAAACGGAAAAAAAAATATCTGTTGGCTATACAAGAAAGAAAAGGACAAATGAGTCTGCACCTAAATTACCCAGTGCAGCTTGCATTTGGTGAAGACCTTTCCTATAAGCTACAAAACTCATGACAATTTGTCTCCAGCCAGCCGAGCAAAATTCCATTCAAGGTCAAAACCCAGTAAGTCAGGTCAGCGGTGAGATGAGTATCGTTAAAATATGTACACGTAATAAAAGACCAACAGATCCCTTAAATGTCAGCCATTTTAACAAGTTTCATGAGAGCTCACTTTTATTATCATTTTAAGAGGCTGGGAGCCAAAAGAGTGGCTCTCTACAGGGACCCCCACGGCCTCTATGCATGGCAGTCTTAACAGTTAAAAGATGGTTCAAAGTGCTTTCACTCGGACGCACACGTGGGTTAGGTTCAAGCATTAAAACAACAACAGCAACAAAATAAGTAAGTAAGTAAATAAATAAATAAATAAATAAGTGGGAATAAGAGGGCAATTCACAGAGGTACCCCAGAAAGAGAGAAGACATCATCATGAAGTCCCAGATACAATTTATGAATACAGTATTTGAATTTTCTAATTTTTCTAACTATTTCTACAAAGGAAAGAAATGAGGTTATTAATGGAATTACATTGGAACCAACCATTTAATCACATGCAAATTGCTGACCACTGTCTCTGCACATCTAGGCCTGAGTTCCTGCTCACACATGTAACCTTGCCAAACTTTAAATCCAATAAAGCAGAGCCCTCCCCACCTCCTGGGAACAAAACTAGCGATTCCATCTACACCGTGTTTCATGGTCAAACAGGATCAGCTGGATACAGCTGCCAGGGACCCAGGAAGCAGGGAGGGGCTGTAGAGATGATCTGTGCCAGTAAATTTCAAACCATGAACCTCTTTGGAACTGTTTCCATATGGCCCACCCCCTGGCTCCAATGGCCAATCCTGCTCAGCAGGGAGAGCAGGAGAGGAGACACTAGCTACACTGGCTTGGCCACCAGACAGACATTACCAGGCCTAGGTGAAGTGTCACAAACCACATTTCATATAAAGAACCAAGGAATATATATGTTGGGAGGACAGCTTTTAGTTCTGCAACAGACAACTCTGCAAACCTCAAAACTGCTACCTAAACATCACTACGCAGTCTCAACATGTGTTCAAAATTCCATGTGCACAGTTTCCATCCATTTCTCTGTGACGATAGTTGTTAAACTACAGATATATCAAGGAGAAGGAATTCAGTGCTGGCCTGTAAAAGCATATGTGCACTGAAGAGACCAGTACAGGAGCAATGAGTTCTAACAGACAGTTGGTAAGCAATGTAAGTTGACTAAATGGGGAACAGTGTGCTTCACTGCAAAGGCTCCCACACTGAGGCCTTATAGGGCATTTCTCAGTGGTTCTCAGCCATTAGCAGCCCCAGTCTTTAGGATCAGGAGTCTCTAGTGTGACCCTGCCAAAACTGTTTCCATGGCTGTAGCCCCATGTCATACTCCCATACCTCTGAAACTTCCTCTCCCCAGTATTTAGTCCATTTTCTTCTTGGCACCAAGGCCTGCTGTTGGGGAAGTTTATTTTTAGATATGTTTGAAACTGTTTTAGATACTGTTGGGAGAGGGGCTATCCTGGGTCTAGGGTGTTTTGTATTGTCTGCAGGTGTTGGATTTCTGTGGGGGAGGTTTGATTGCTTATGATCTGCACCTGAGGAGTGCTGAATCATTAAAAACACCAGAGCTGAGTTGCTTGGGGTTCCACTGTTGACAATGGTTCTTGCCATGATGGTGGTTCCCTCTGCTGAGGCCTGGCAGGGTTTGAGTCTATGAAAATGCCTCCTTGTCTCTCTTGCTGAGTTCACACAGCAGCACGCTACTACAAATGGTGCACCAACGTGGGACACGACATCGTGCCAGCTCATCTAATATGGAGACAAATCAGAAGAGAAGGAAACTCCAGACCTCAGAGTCCTGTAATGTACACTCTGGGCAGTTCCTAGAAGACAGTAATTATATATTAGCAAAAATAATGAGTAGAAGTCTCCTGAAGGAAGAGGAGAGAAAGGAAATAAGCCTCTATGAAAAGACTGTGAAATTGATAAATAAATAAATGAGGAAAAAGGTTCTGAGGTGAGAGCCACAGAATGGAGGTCCTTACAGATAAAGAATTCAGCTGGGAGCAGGAAAAAGCGAGGTTCTTATGCTTTTTCTGATCGTGGAGCAGACGCTCCCTCCTGCTGCTGGTGGAAGTGTGCTGTGTCACAAACTGAGTTTTCTGATAGCTGCGTTGTATGTGTGTGAAGCTCAAGATGTTGTGTTTGAGATCTATGGAAGGGATTGTATGTTTCCCTCTAGTGGTGGTGAAAAAGAATGCCAAACTGCCAGAATGTTTCAACTGGAGATTCTTCCCACCGGCCCAGGACCCCTGCTATTGTAGAAGCTGCCACTTGGAGCCAAAAAGTCACTTAGTTAAACTGACCATTTTTGGGTTTTTTCTTTTTACTTGCAAACCTATGTATGAGAGGTCCTGACAAGACATATCTGCTATGATGATGAGACCTCCATCCCATGAGGGAACCCTTACTGCAGACAAAGTGACCAGTTGTTTTTCCCTGCAAACCAGACTCTATCTTAAAATCCGGAAAGTGTTTCCTCAGGGTCAGCACACAGAAGCTGTCTTCCAGAACTGGCTGAGATTGTATCTTGTGCTGGTAGCCAAACTTGGTACTGTAAGAGTTACCCAGGTGGTGCTGATTTTGAAGGCATGAAGGGAAGGAGTCTTTGGAGAGCAGCTGAGGCTTGGCATTATGAGAGGCCAGGAGAGGCCATTGGTAAAAGTGCAGCCTCAAGGGCAGTTTAAGGCCCAGAATGAAGGGGTCATGTAAAGAAGTTGAGGCTTGGCACCATGAAGGGAGCCTAGGAGAGGCTATTGGTGAAAATGCAGCCCAGTTGCAACAGAAAACCCCAGTGTTCTGGAGATGCCACTACCATGGGACGACCACCAAGAACAGCAGCAGCAGTGGAGTGGAGCCAGCCAGAGCCTGGAGGACAAACATTGTACGCTGGAGAGGTCAGACCCAGAGAAGGGATCCAAGCCCTTTGGAGGAGCCCAGAAGGTCGTGAGTGAATTCTAGATAACTGAACATTGATTACGTTTTTCTGCTGTCCAAAGACATTGTAAAAAGCTTGATAGATGTATGGTTTCATTTGGTCATGTGCATTAGAAGCCTCATAATTGTTCCTCTTGTAAATGGTTTTGCTGGTGTAGTGTTAAATTGGGTTGTAAAGGTATAGCATTGTTTTAATGCAGAAAAAGGGGAAATGTTGTAGAAGTTTATTTTTAGTTACGTACAAAATATTGTTTTGTGCACCGTTAGTTGAGAATCTGCCTAGGTCTTGGCATTTTGTATTGTCTGCAGGTATTGGGTTTATGTAGGGGATGTTTGATTGTTTATGATCTGCACCTGAAGAGTTCTGAATCAATAAAAACACCTGAACTCAGATGCTTTTGGTTCCACTGTCCAGTGTAGCACTTGCTGTGATGGTGGTTCCCTCTGCAGAGGTCTGTCAGGGCTTCCACCTATGAACATACCTTGTGTCTTCTGGACAGTCAGCCAGTCAGCCCTGAAAACATATATAGCAGTAGTGTTATGCAGACTGAACAGGCTATATTTAGGAATATGTTCATATATAAATATACATACATGCATGCAATAATAATTAGTGAAAAAAGAGGCCATGAATTTGATGAGGGTCCGGAGGGTTACATTAGAGGATTTGGAGGGAGGAAAGGAAAGGGAGAAATGTGATTATATTATGACCTCAAAAATTAAAATTTTTTAAAAGTTAAAAATGAAAAAAAAAAAAAAGAAAGAAAGGTGGGAAGATCTGAATGCGAGAGGAGATAGTGAAAATTATGGCTGGCAGAATCATGAGATTGCTCCAAAATTCTGTAGTGCACACACCTTACATATTCCCTTCCTCTTGTAGTAAAATCACGAATTTCACTTTTATGAAAGGTGAAGGGATTTTGTAGATGTGACTGAAGTCTCTAGTCAGATAAACAAACTTATCCTGGATGAGTCCAACTAGGTAAACCCTTGAGCCCCACATCCACACCCCCTCCATTTCCCTTCATAAAAGAACAGGCAGCCAAGAGATAGCAGCCAAACACAACACAACAAAATACAAAAGACAAGACACAAAACCTCTTGTAGAGTCAGGACAAGGCAACCCAGTAGGAAAAGAAGGGTCCCAAGAGCAGGCCAAAGAGTCAGAGACACGCCCACTCTCATTGTTAAGACTCCAACAAGAACACCAAGCTAACAGCCCTGACTTATGTGCAGAGGACTCTGTGCAGACCCAGGCTCCGTGCTTGCCACTTCAGTCTCTGTGAGCCCGTTTGATCCAGTGGGCGGAGTCCTCCTGGTGTCCATCCCTCCTGGTTCCCCAGAGCAGATCTGGAAAAGCCAAGAGGAGCACTGGGAATTAATGACCGCAAAAGTTGGAAGTTCAGATGTTGCCGGAGCAAAGGCTTTACTTGCTCATCTGGAAAATGAGGGTAATAAAGGGACATACACAGCCACCTTACTTCACTCCTGGGGTCACAGCCCCCCACCCTTCTTCCCAGTGTTCTGCTTCTGGATGGCTCCCGGTGCACAAGGGCCACCACTCTACCTTTGTGGGGCAAGGAAGCCGAAACTGCGTTTCCAGGATTATAGGCTAATTTTTTTTTCCCCTAAGAGGAGAAAGAGAGAGGCAAAAACATTTGCCGGGAAATCCTTAATCAGTAAGAAGGGTAAGAAATTGTAATGCGGAAAGCCAGCCTCGTTCTCCTTTCAAGAAGCAGGGGCGCTGTTCACTTGGCACTTGCTTTACTGAGAAAACCAAGAAACAAACAAAAGAGACCTCTGAGCAGCCAGCATCTACCCCACAGAGACTCCCTCGTTAGTCAACTTGACCGCACAACATTTCCTGGGGTCTCACTCGCAGCCTGGCTTTAGAAACTTTAGAAACAGGCTTGGCGATGTGGTTTGCAACTGAGAAGGGGAGGAAGAGAGAGAGAGCTAGACTCTGCTCATCAACAGGGGTAAGGAGAGGCAGCTGAACGTTTCCCAGGCTGGGAAGGGGAGAGATCACTACAGCAGGCAAACAGAAGCGAAAATCACAGCAGCTCCGGATCACTGGATGCAGAATAAAACCATTCTAGTCCTACAACACAGCCCGGGAGGCACCAGAGCTCAGCAGGATGGCCTAAGCTATCGTTTCTGTTTTTTAAAGTTTGTTACATTCGGCTTACTATAAAAAGGCAGAGACCTTCATAATACACAATAACAACAGGAGACTTGGGGCTTGATCTTCCTTACAGGGTGTCTGGTGGGGCAGACACGTGCCTGGAAATGCTCCAGGCAGGAGGAAAAGAGTGAGTCCCGTGGCCTGTGCCATGAGCCTGTGGGACCCAACAGCTCAGCAAGCCAGAGAGAAGGGTTCCCTGCAAGGTGTCCTTTCCAGAATCCTCCGGGAGGAAATTTATCAAAATACCAAGGTTCTTGGAAAAACCAAGTGATTCACAGTTCCCTCGGAGAGAATCTGTAACTACTCTTGTTGAAAAACAGTAGGATCCTCCCATTTGATGCGAGCCTGCCTCTTGCTTTTATGACTTCTCCAACAGTGAGATGGAAGTGCTGTGTTCCTTTATAGTGCAGATCTGTCCTTACAATGAGCCCCAAACGTGTTAAAACGAAGCAATAACTTAGATCTAAGTGGAATAACTTAGATCTAATCTAAGTGGGGAGCCTGACTCCTTCCAGCCAATCTCTTACGCAATCTTTCTGGAATCCCACAGACCAAACTATAAACTAGTGGTTCCACTCTGCGAGCTGGGTGTCTGCAGAACAATCTCGGGGTGTTGGGCTCTGCCATGCATTTCCTAAGCAGACTCTCTGGAGAGAGGACGCTGGTAGTCACAGTTTTTATACCTTCCCAGGTGGTGCCAATCTGCAGCCAGAATCTCTCATAGTTCTCCGGTCCCATTGTTAGTCAATCTACCTAGTGCTCCATAAGTCAAAGAATTTAACCATACACACCACTGTTCAAGCTCAATGAAGACGGCACAGGATATTCCCTGTTAAAACTCTGTGACAAAAGAAGAAACTAACATTAAGAAGAAATTACATCATTTTTCACAATTTTGAGATCTGCAGATTAGAAGAGTGTGAGGCTAGGCTAAAAATGTTTCAAACGCAATTACATTTTGTCTTGTTCGTCCCCATATTGGCATGAATGAAGTCTCAGAGCAACATTAATAAAGTCACAGGGAACCTGAAACCTTTGTTGTAAAAATAACATATCAGGTAAAGCTTGTCAGGCTTGTCGGGCTTAGAGATAATGCCAAGTAAGTCTCTCTCTCTTTCCCTCTCTCTCTCTCTGTCTCTCTCTCCCTCCCTCCCTCTGTCTCTCTCTCTCATTAACTTTCTGCTTTTGCAAACAGATACGTTATGGTGTGAGAATGAAAGAAGAAAGACATGGAGGACAGAAATACTCTCATTAAATGGGGCTTAGGGACCACGTGGAATATGGTGAATTAGGGAATGTGACATTATATGTAATTAAGACGTCGGATGTTTATTTCTGCCCCTGGAGGCTAGAGAGACCATATTCAGCTATTAATAGCAAAGAGTAAATAACAATAATCCCACTTCACACGTCCCAAAGTTGTGGGTTTTGTTCTGTTTTAATTTTGTCTTTTGCTGATCAAAAGGTAAGTCATCTGACTTTGTGCCAACTGCTGATGTCCGAGCTAGAGGTCCCAGGGCTCCACTTGCAATGTCTGTCTCTCTCAAGAAAGAAGCCTCCCTACTCTCCTCTCTCAGCAGGGGTGGGGACAGAAAGGCTTAGATCTCTGAAGACTCCTCAATGCACAGTGGTCTCCAGCAAAGCAAGGAATCATGTCTGTTCTTTTTCCTCCCGATGTCACTTCCGCACCAGAGCTCCCTAAGCATTCGGTGTCAGAAACCAACTAGATGGAAACCTGGACACACAGCTCTGCAGGAGGAGCTGCAGGAGGTGTGTATTTTAACAGGATTAGAGCACGTCTTCTGTCATCAAGGAAATTAAAATCTAACTGGGGGGAAAGAACCACAAACATCAAGTAGGGAATTGTACGCTGTGATTCATGATTAAGTAGTAAGTTAATGCCGTACTTGTCCGTAGAAGGAAAATTAAAATGAGAAACCTCGGGAAAGACTTTGTGGAATCCCAGTACTTGGGCTCGGAAGGATGGAACCAAAATTCATCTCCATTCACATTTACATGGGAAGGTGTCATAGCCCTGGGAACCAGCTTTCTCTACTGACTCATTTTAATTTTATTTTTCAAAAAGCAAACTAAAGAGGAGAAAAGCGAGCCATTAAAAACTGTTCCCTGAGCACCTATAACTGCTTTCGGTAGAGGGTCCCAATTATGAATAGAGAAGACAAAGTTACTAGAATTCAGAGCTTTCATTCCAACGCACAGACTATTCTCCAGTAGAAGGGTCCTTAAGAAGAACAAGATTAAGAAATCTTTCAGCGTATGTTGGCCAATTCCCATGAATTAGTGAAATCAACAGACTTTAAGACCAGTCTACCCCACAGCTAATGACTGATTCTGGGTGCGTTGTTTCCCTCACCTGGTTCTCTTTCAAAAACAACTTTCCTTCCTTGCCTTGCCAGATAACCCAGCTAGCCTGAACTAGCCAGCCTCGACTCTTCCTTCAGCTCTCTCACATGGGCTAGAGTTTCACTTTTCCTCCATCCGTCCCCCCATGTTTGTTCCCCCCGCCCCCAGACTTCAAAGGGAAAGTGGAGAGTCTAAAACTAAGTCACGTCATTCCTTTCTCTGGCCCACGGAGCTGAAGAGCTTAGAACTAGCTCATTAGCCTTGTATGAGCGGGCTGCACTTGGAAGGAACCACAAGGACTCTGCTGATACACAGCCCGGGCAGACCTCAACGAGGAGAGCAAAGCACACTGGTTTGTGAACCTGTTCCTTTCAAAGGGAAACTCCAAAACTCTTTTCTCTTTTTTAATGAATTATTCTGCTTTCGCTTTGAGACCATAGTGCCTACTTTATTTCCAGTTGTCTTTTTTCCGTAACTCCTTTTAGAAATAAAAATGGAAAGCATTATCTAGCCCCTAGGAAGAAATATGTACATACATTCAAAACGCAGTTTCTTGCAACCTTAATAACCTGACTCCTATTTCCCTTTCTGTACATGATGGATGGAATTACTTTGATTATGCTAGCTTTCCAATTACTCATTCATGCCAAGAACGCCAGCCTTGAAACCTAGTCGCCTTGTTTATTTCTTTCCCACCTTGCCCTTCACAATCAGAAAATCAAAGCAAGCTAGAGCCGGAAGGAGCTTCCAAGCGCCCCCAAAGGAAGGATTAAACTTAAAAGTCATACATATTGATTGACCTGAGTTTTCTAAAATTAAACCTGAGTAACTATTTCAACACCAATGTTTAAACTGTAAAAGCTGATTTGTAGGTAAAGATTTGTCAGTGGCGTGGAAGGCTCGGTAAGTACATAACCCGGATGCCAAATATATATTGCTGACATATAAGGAAAAGGTTGATTCCTGCGTTCACTGTGTTCCCCAAAACAAACCGGGCCTGACCAATTGTGTTCCACAAGTCTGAGGACCTGCTGCCCCCAAAGGTGAAGAGGGACTGATTCTGAAGGCTTCACTAACATCCTCAAGCCCTGCTCTGGCCAGAGACTCTCCATGTTTTCTCCCCCATGTAGGTTGGGTTCTTGAGTACAGTTTCTAATAAATAAAAGCCCCTTACTAGGCAAAAGGTAAAAAGAAGTTTGGAAATGAAGGGACTCCACAGAAATCAACATTAAAAAGTATCATTCGTTTGGATTTGAAAGCGCCATAACATAGAAGCTATTGGGAGCCTTGGGATCAGCACCAGGCTGGACTCCAGTCTCATAATTCCCCGAACGACTTTTCTCCTGATACACCGAGGCTCACCAGCAGCTGCCGCGACCAGCAGCCCCAAGGCCAGCAGCGCCGTTAGCCCCCGGGATCCGGCCCTTTCCATCCACTTATAGTTTAGAGCTCCTGGTTTATTTGTCCGTTCAAGAAACATCAAAGTATTTGAAAATGGAGAGGTGTTGCTGGGGCAGCAAACTTTTAGCAAGCAGGAGAGAGAGAGGCAGCAGATAAATTAAATCACACTGCTTTAAAAAAAAAAAATGACTATTGCTTCAATGGTGTATGTACAAGTTCCAGTGGGAACCCAGAGTGAGTGTCCCCTCCGGGAGTCAGGAAGAGCCTTCTGGGAACGGCACTGGAGGTCAACACGCACAGTGGAGGTATTGCAAGGGTCTGCTCAGACAGACAAGCGATGTGATCGTTGTGAAGGACTTTACGGGCTGGCTCGTGTACAAATGGGAAAACGGTAAGCCATTCGCCTAGCATTATTGAACAATAGGTGATTCCTCATCTCCCAGCAGCGTTACTTTTCCGTTAGCCCAATCCTGTATTCAACAAATACTTTTTGAATACCAACTCCAGGCAGAAAGAGACCTTGAGGTGGTGGTCATCGGGGTCTTCTGAGGCCTCGGCTACGCTGCCAGCCTCCGCGCCCAGCCTTCTGCAATGAGCTACCCTAGGATGCTTTGCTAGCCCTGCCCGACCTTCCCAGAGCAAACACTGAGACCGCAGTCGGTATCCGGCATTGGGATTTTCCACCCAGAGTCGGCAGTGGAATTTTTTTAAAACTGCAGAAATAGATAACGCAAGTAAGGAAGAGTTAAAAGGGGGGTTCTCGAGAACATTAAAATAGCTGCGGAGCACAGAAAATCAGCTTAGGGGATGGCAAATGCAAATGTGAGCTCAGACAGGCCTAGCTCCATTTTGCAAATCCTTTGGTAATGAAAATAGATCCACACTTTAATTTTTCAAACCATAAACCTCCCCGAAGCAAGTAAGAAAAGAGAAGAAACAGAAGAGGAATGTCAAAAAAAAAAAAAAGAGGTGTATTTTGCATTTGATA
>JAMJFZ010000239.1:38005000-38180000 GCA_026225945.1 Cricetomys ansorgei | reverse complement strand
AGTTCCTGAGTGAAAAAAAAAAAAATCTCCAAATGTACTAACCTTGTTTTCTGGCTTCTTTAGCTCTACTTCTTGCTAACTGAAGTGTGCCAACCAGGGTATAGTTTTTGCGCATAAGAGACAAAGAGCTATAAGGCTTGGGGCTGCATGATTTGAGCAAGTTCCACATGCAGCTGCTTGCTGGCAATAAAGACTTTCTTTTCAGCTTTAAGAGTATCTGTATGATGCTCTCTGGTGTGATTTTCTCACAATATTCTGGAGGCCCCAGGGAGATCCCCCAGATACTGAGATGCTGGGACACTAGGGGTCTCAGATCTCCTCTGGGGCAATACCACAGGAAACTGACAGTTCCTAGGGGGAGCACACTATGAGATGTTGAAGGCCCCCCCCAACTTCTCCCACTTCTGGTCCTGCCGCCCCAGAGGTTCCCAATGCCTCCACTCTAAAATGGGAAATAACAGGAAGTCTTCTGAATCTGTCACCCTTGGAGGTAAATCAGTTTATATAGTCTCCTGAATAGGACACATAAGAAAGGTTGAGTGTGGCCCTAAATTCTAGTGTCCAGTATTGAGAGAGAAACAACCAGGCCCTGTTTTAAGGTGTGTGATGACCACCTCTGGTTGTCTTTACTGTCTGCCTGTCTCTGTGTCTTTGTGTGTTTCTGTCAGTTTGTTGGTTGGGGGAACAGATCTAAGATGGGAAGAGGAGTGAGCAGTCCCAAGACACCACTGAAGTGCATGTTAAAACACTTCAATATGAGTTTTGCAGATGAGCACAGATATGGTGTTCATTTCCTGTGGAGGAGGAAATAGTTGTCCTGGCCCTGTTCAGAGAGGGGAGTGCAGTCTCTTCTACCTTGGGCCCCCTCTCCCCTCCATGTACATGGAGTGGCTCTGGCTATGGAGAGAGCTCTGTTAAAAATTTTCTTGGAGCCCAGGCAGCCCCTTTCCTTTCTCTAAGGGAGGTCACTCTGGTAGGCCTAAGACCTGAAAGTTCCCCCTCTACCTCCTTTTCAACCGATGGTGTGTATAATGGGAAAACTCAGAAACCACCAGTCTTTGAAAAACTTCAGGCTGTCTCCTCAAGACTGTCTTGTACACCCACGAGCTGACCTGGGATGAACACCAGCAGCTCTTGGCCACCCTCTTTACAGCTAGGATCCAGCTTGAGATTAGGAAAGATGTCCTCAGCCAGGTGGACACTCACTTGAGGTCAGTGCAGCTGAAATAGAGTGGACTTTCCCCTCTCCCTCACCTCACTGGGACCTTGACACAGTTCAGTTCTCCAGGTTTAGACAGATTACGACAGCTAGAAAGGGCTGAAAAGAATTCTTCCTTCCTTTCTTTTCCTTTCTAACCTTTTAGAGTTAAAGGGGTTTTTTAAATGTTACAAGTTAAAAATTTGTCTCAGTAATAGCCAACAGCCGGAGGGGTGAGGGGTGGGGGCAGATCCTGGAGGCAGAGTTCCATTAGGAGTGTAAAAAAGTAACAATTCCAATTGGCCTCAAACAAAGAAGGTTTAAGGGCCCAGATCCCAGCATCAGAAAATAGCTACATTTTAAGAATCTGACTCATCCCTCTTCAGGTCTTTAGCAGGCCCTGCAACAGGCACAGAAGACTATTCATTAGATGGTCAAGAGGCCTTGCCCTTATCCATATCTGAGCCTGCTCACAAGTTCCAGCCTGGCGACCTTATGTGAGTAAAGAGGATTCGGGCCCAGAGCCTGGAGCTAACTTGGAAAGGCCCCTACCCTGCGGTCCTCACCACCGATACAGCTGTGAAGGTTGCCTGTGTCACTCTGTGGATCCCCCACTCCCAGCCGAAGGAGGCTACAGAGGACAGCAATAGATGTGACGTCACCAGGTCCTCTGACCCACTAAAGATAAAGACTGACACGGGCCTTATGACTATCATTGTCCCATTTTGTCTTCTTCGTTTCCCTCTGGGAAAGGCCATAAGCCCCATAAACCAGGACCCTGGGTGTGGGAATTAAGAAAGACTAAAACCAGGGTGCTCATAGCCAATCTATCCCTTGAGACCCAATCCATCTTCCAGGTTGATTTCTGTAAAATATTACATCCAAAGGCAACTGGGAAAAGAGTCCATAAAGAAGTCTGTTCCTGGGGCTATGTGCCCACTATTTTCAAAAAAGGAGGGGGCTTCAATCTACCCAATTCTATGCCTGCCCAGCTGACTACCCCACTCCTGCTCCTGAACTGCCAAGAGCCAGGCAAATATAATTGTGCTCAGTGGGCCTGCAAAAACGAGTTCTCTGGGGGACACACTGACTCCTTCATGCGGTCCCTTATCTACAAAGGCTAAGGCCTAGCAGGAAACCTAAGATCGTTATTGTGAAACCCTTAGAATGTGGGAGGTCAGGTTACATGTAAATGGTAGAAACCCAACAAATTTACTATACAGAGCAACCCTCCACTACAGTCATCTGACCCATAGAATTAATTAAGTAAAAAGCTCCATGTCGATCCTGACTGTCGTAAACGGGACCACCTTAAGCTCACCCTGGGGGAATTCCAAGGAAAGGGTGCCTGCTTAATGTCCCCAAGATATTTACTAGAGAGTTCCACCTGTGCAGATTCCTGTAGCCATATACAGAAATTACCTCCAGAAATGGTGGTGGAGTATATTTCCAGGCCCCAGAGACTAGCTGGCTGGCTGTCACTGATGGCTTAACCAAGTGTCCATCTTCTGAGTTGTTTATACTGAAGGAGACCTATCTCCATTGTGTATGTTATACCACAGGTGTTCATCTGTAGTGGAGAAGAAGGCAGGGCCCACCTGAATCTAGACTCTGGGCTTTCCTGTGCACCATGAGCCATCCCCATTCTCATTCCCCTGCTGGGAGGAGCAGGGATTGGGGGTTCCACTGAAGTAGGAATTTCAGCTTTAAGGAAATTCCTAAGCCGTGTAAAGTAGACACAGACCTAAGCCATCTGGAAAATTGTATTTCCCATCTGGAAGCCCAGGTAGACTCCTTAGCAGAGGTTGTTCTTCAGAATCACAGAACACTGGACTCCTCTTCGTGAGACAAGGAGGTCTCTGTATGGCACTGGGAGAAACTTGTTTCTTCCGTACCAGTCAGGGTAGTTACAGAAAGTTTAGCCGTGGTCAGAAATAACCTTAAGGACTCTTGGTTCCCCTGGTTAACTACTCTGTTTACAGCAATTGATAGGCTGTTTAACCCTTTTGCTCCTAGCCCACACTAGAGGGTCCTGTTCGTCCAAATGCCTGCTTAACTATGTAAAACAGAGAGTGAGTCTGTTACATTGTTAGTGCTGAGATGATATAACCCGCTGCCTCAAGATGAGCCCATGATGCAACTCACACCCATAGACCCAGTAGGGAATGTAACAGGCCCCGCAGACTTTAGCACAACTGATGCCATGTTAGAGGCACCATTCTGACCTTAAAACCCAGCACATAGGCATCAGCATCTGCCAAATGGGAACAAAGACCTAGTCCATAGTTCCATGAAAGTCCCTGAGTAAAATGTCCCTAGATGTATTCACCTTGCTTTCTGGCTTCTGTAGTTCTGCTTCTTGCTAACTGAAGTATGCCAACCAGAATATAATTTTTGTGTGTAAGAGACAAAGAGCTATAAGGCTGGGCTCCATGATTTGGACTAGTTCCCCCATACAGTTACCAGCCAGCAATAAAGACTTCCTACTTGGCTTTAGCAGTGTCTGTGTGGTGGTCCCTTGTGGGCTGATCTTACAACATAGGGACCATAAAGCTAGAAAGGGGTCACTGGGAGAAAAGGGAGAGAAGCCTTTAGGGAGGGGAGATAGCCCAAATACATGTGAGATGAAGGTAGAAGAGGAAAATACTTAATGGCCAGGCAGAGAAAGTCTACTTTGTGCTAGGTCTCCATCTTAGTACCTAATGTCTGTGTGCCCTAGACTCAAATTTTCCAAATTTCAAAAATGTACAGCCATGATTATCGACTTGTTATGACCAACTGCTTATTATTTTTTTGCTTCTGTAACTTGCTTATGCAGATACCCAAAGATTGTTTTGAATTGTCTTAACCACTTAATCTTGGCACAACAGAACAGCTTCTGCTTGCTTGTGTAGATATTGAAGGTCTTCTTGTGGTGTCCCTCTTTAAAAAAAAAATCCTTCTCCAAACCCTCTCCTTCAGGGCAATCTCAAATTTGTCTCAGAGATTATTTGTCCTGCTAACAGCTAGTCCATACATCTTTTAAGTATAATTGGATTAAGTCTTTTCCCAGGGGTTACAAACTCCGTAACAAATACTGGGAGTGAAAACATTTAAGGGAGGATGGGAGTGGGGCCACACAGAAAAGGAAGGAGTCGGAGAGGGTGTTCACCAAACCAAAGATGTGTGGTTTGAAAGAGGATGGCCCCCAGAGACTCTTGTCTGAATCCTTGATCACTAGCTAGTGGAACTGTTTGGGGGAGGATTAGGAGGTGTGGACTTGTTGGAGGGCTTGGGCTGCTCTGATGGGCTTTGGCTGTTCCTAGTGTCTCTCTCTGCTTCCTGTTTGTGGACAGGAAGGTGAGCTCTCAGCCGCTTCTCCAGTGTCTGCCTGCTGTCCTGTTCCTTACCATTACGTTGATGGACTCCTGTCTCTCTGGAGCTGTAAGCCCCCAACAAACCTTTCTTTCTAAAAATTGTGTTGGTTGTGGGAAGGGAAGAAGAGGGAAAAAAAATGACAAAAACTAAGGTAGGGTGTGTTCAAAGTCATATAGAAACGTACTAGGTTGTAATTTAATTAAGAAATTTGATTTTTTAAAAGTAACTTTGAGTGGAGGTACCCTGTGCTGCTGCCAGAAGCCATAGATTATTACATGAAACTGTCAGTGCCTCTTTACGAGTTGTTGACCAGGGAGACCCCGGAGATGCTCAAAACTGGTCAGCTTTCATAGTTCCAGAAGATGCCATGTAGGCTGATGAGGAGGAAGAGTCATCAGTGGTCTTACCCAGTTGGGGACCTTGTGAGCCGTATCACCAACCTTAGAGGCAAGTGTACCCAAGTGGTACGACTGTTACAGGGTAACAACTTTATGATTGGATTCGAGGCCTTTTTCATGAGAGAGAATTCCTTTTGGTATAGTTAACTTGGTCAAATGCTCATGATTAGGGATGCCATAGGCCCTAGGGGGCCATTTCCAGTTGTTTTGCTAAATAGACATGGTGCCAAATGGTTGACTATTTGTGTTTATACTTAGAGGTTAGTAATATTCTCAGCCTTAGCTAGAGACGTTTCTTTTTGCAGTGGGTGATAGACAATGACAAAACTTGTCACTGTTCAAAGCGCTGAGGACAAGTGGCTATTGACTGCTCAGCCCTAAACGAGATGGAAAGTATCACAGGAGAGGCGTTGGAATGAATGTGAGGCGTGGGAAAGTGCTGTAAAGTGCTGTCTTCCGGGTATGACATGGCATTAGCACTCGAGAACTCAAAGTTGCTGTGGTTCCCTGCACAAGATGGGCCTGGAAAACCTTCCAAGGATAGAGGAGGAGCTCACGAGACTCTACCCTTCTCTGAGGAGGAACTGGCCGTTAGTGTTTTCTGGAAGTCATGTTTCTCAATGGTATAGACATGGCTAAGTTCCCAGGTGTAGACGCGATTAACTTCGCCTGCGTGCCAGTAAATAGCCCCCACCTGAGCTCTTAGCAACTGTAATTAAATTTAGTGACTCACAAAAACCAACCAACAATCAAAAGATGTGAAAATAGGAGAGGGAATTGTTAGGATGAAGCAAGGGTTCCCCAGGAGTGAGAGAGGGAAGAGAGAGGGCACTGAGCGGTGAGGATGACTAAATACTTTACGTATGTGTGGAATTGTCAATGAGTAACAAGCAAGGCTTTGTCCCCTCCCAAAACAGTCTGCACCAAAGAGGAATGCTCAATTACCACAACATGTCAATTTCAATACGGTCTGAGCCCCTTCGTTTGTTGAAATTATATTTATGGACATGCCTACTAATTAAAATGTATTTGTAGTCTTCACCCGATAGCACATTCTTGGTCACAGTCAAGTGGATGTGCGGGACGGCAAAAGGGTTTGCATGGCTGCGAGAAGGATTTGGTCCCAGAACATGTGAACCAGGCCACGTTCTACCCTCTTGTTTCAGATTATACATTGTAAACAAGCTTCCTTTCGGTAGTATGTTTCACACATTGTAACCTTTCCCCTACTGATTTCATCATTTAAAATGGCTGTCACACATAGTGCTGAAATTTAGTGTATTCCTTGCAGGAGACTGTGATATGCCTAATGGAAAAAGTAAGTGTGCTAGATTAACCTCATTCGAGCAGGTGTTACTGTGCTCTTGTCTTTGAGTTCGAAGCTAATAAATCAACAGTCTATATTAAACAAGGTGTCTTTAAACACAAGCATTTACAAAACAAGTCTACATAATTGATCTGTTGATGAAAATGTGACTCAAAGCTTGAGGGAATATAACCCTGTGTTACACCTGGGAGCAACGGTCCTATGATGGTTAATTCAGCATTTGAGTTGACTTTGTTATAGAATCTAACTGTCACTAGCAACAATGGGAAGTACACTTTTTTTTTTTTAATAACCCAATTATTCTAAAACAGTTTTATTGTGGAGAGTTTGCAATAGATGATAAGTAGATAGAATAACATAATTTGTCCTTAGGGAACTTTTGCCCAGGCTCAACAATAACTAACTCATGACCGATCTTGTTTCCTCTTTAATTCCGCTGTTCCTCTCTCACAGGAATTTGACTTTCCTTTGAAGGAGGGGCCAGGGAGACAAAATAATAGAAAAATAACCTTAGTATCCCAGTGGTAGCATAGAGCCTGCTTAGTGGGAGGAGACTAGGGGCTAGGCTAAGCAGACATCACATGGCCCATGCTTCTGGGCTTTGCACATACCTGAGCTCTCTGTGTCACATTCCCTGTGGCCTTTGTAGTCAGGACTACGGCCGCCCATCTGGGATGGTTCACACAGGAAAGGATCTGCAGTTTTTAGAAAATGGAGCATCAGAGAGCACCTGTGGGATTGCAGACTGGAGAAGGTATTGGGGTTGGCGCAGACTGGAGGAGCTTCAGGGCTAGAGCGTAGCCTCAGGGGTGGCATTTGCCTCTCCTGCTGCCTTAAGAAGAAAGTGCTCTGGAAGAATTAATAGACAGGTTGCTGAAGTTCAAGGTCCTATCATGAACCATGTCTTAGTCAGGGTCACTATTGCTGTGATGAAACACCACCACCAAAGCAACTTGGAGAGGAAAGGATTTATTATGGGGAGGAAAGGATTTATTTGGCTTATGCTTCCACATCACAGTTCATTGTCAAAGGAAGTTGAGACAAGAACTCAAACAAGGCAGGAACCTGGAGACAGGAGCTGATGCAGGTGTCATGGAATAGCCAGCCTACTTTCTTATAGAACATAGGATAGCCAGTCCAGGGCTGGCACCACCCACATTAGGTGGGGCCCTCCCCCATCAATAGCTAATTAAGAAAATACCCTACAGGCTTCCCTGTAGTCTGATCTTATAGAGACAGTTTCTTAATTGAGTTTCCCTCCTCTCAGATGACTCCAGCTTGTGTCAGGTTGACATAAAACTAGCCAGCACAGACCATGACTGACCACGCCACCATGTAGACCTAAAGACATATACATTTTTATTTTTATTTTTGGCTGCTCACTCTGCCCTTTTCCAATACCCCATAGTGGGAAACAGGGACGGGCTGCTTCTGTGTAGTCAGGAAGATGCAGCAAACTGAGGACTAGCCAGAGGCCTCATTCGTTGTAGGATGGTCACAGCTGCAAGGCACCAAGTCAGTGGTTGAACTGAGAGGGAAAGGCATTAGAAGTGAGCACTGGCTCTTAGACTCTCTGGGGAGGTGGGCAAACCTGGGCTGGGAATGCCAGCGAGCTGGGTATTGCCTGTAGGAGGGACTGATTCCTAGTTGTATAGTTTTGGTGTGCATCAGGAAGAACTGAGACATCTACCTGGCTTCTTATAGTCTGTCCACCCTTTGTGTCCAGTCTTCTGGGAATGCTGTCCTGTCAGCTTAGGAATGGGAAGGGACAACATGTTCCTATTTTGGGAAGTTTCAGTTACTCACTCCAGGGCAGGGAGGAACATTTGCCTGGTTGGTTTGCTTGGAGACAATCATTACCATCTACCCGCATCACTGTTTAGTTACACAACACTTGACCGAAGTGAGAACTAAGACCAACCACGAGGAGGGGGAGAAGATTGCACAGCAGTGTTGACTAGTGACATATGGAGGGACACAGTTGTAATCCCAGCATTTAGGAGGCTGTGGCAGGAATGCCATGACTTGGAGGAGGCCAGCCTGGGTGAGACTGCAAACAAGAAAAAGGAAAGGAAATCTAATCACCATCATGTTGCCTGTTACATTGCTGTCAGAATTAAAGCTCAGGAAATTTCGGTTACTGTTGTCAATTAAACTAGGCTGTGGAATTTTGTTTTCATTAATCTTGATTTCCAGAAAGTAGGAAAAAACAGTTTGGTGATGAGGAACGTAGGTATGCATGGCTCCATTTGTATTTTCAGTCTGGTTTTGGGGTCCCATGAAGGAGCTTGACTCAAAACCAGGCCCTCCTATAATCGTTTTCCTTATCTTGAGACAAGGAGACATGAGGAAATTGTTACAGATTGAAGGAACGTGATATTGAAGTGCAACGTGGAATTCTGGGACAGAGAAGGACATGAGTGTGAAAACTAGGGAAATCTCAGCCTTGTGTAGCTGCAATCCTTCGCCCAGCAGGCAACTTCCTGTTTTTGTTTTTTGTTTTTTTTCTATTGTAGGATGGTTACCTAAGACAAGAACATTAGGAGAAGCTGAGCAAGAGATGTGTAGGAACTGTGGCTGACATCTTTGCAACACTTTTGTAAATCTAAAATTACTTCGAAATGGACACCTTCTTTCATTCTTAAAATATATACTTTGTTCCAAACTCCATAGTTTCTAGTTTAGTAAATTTAGCCGAGGTCTAGAGACGCTGCTTTAGTAACAAGTTCTTGGGAGAAGCTGTAGGTAAGCCCAAGAGGCAAGAGTCACACTTAAGAACCATACTTTAAGGAAACCTAACCTACACGATTTCTTCTCTCTTTCTTGACATTGTCAATTTCCCTGCACTGACCACAAGATGTGGGTTTCAAAACATGGTTGTTTACTTACTTTTTGCCTTATTCAATGCTCATGACTATTAGCTTTACCTTAGCAGATACAATATTTACCTTTAGGATGAAGCAGTCAATCCAGTGAATTCTCTGTGCTTGGTTCCCTTACTGTTACTTGAAGATAATGTAAGAACTCAAAATTTTTAGCTTAAATGTTGGAAAAAAAAATTCAAGGGAAAGTTTAAATCTTACTAGCTAACAGAATAACTTTGGGAAAGAACGATGCATGCAGTTCATTACTTATTACGTATCTCTCTTGTCATCTATTATTCTCCCTGGGTGGTAAGTTTCTTGATCTTCAGCTGAGCATACATTTCACAATATTTCACAATGCGTGTTCCAGTTTTTCCCTGACTAAGTATTTTCAGAAAGCAATGTGATAGTTAGCAGGAGGTAGGCAGGAGTACAAAATAAAATTGATGTGAAATATCCTCAGAGAGAGCTCTGCCCATCCCATCTCTCCACTTCTCCTTCCTCCCTTCCTCCCTCCCTCCTTCTGTTTCTTTTTCTCTTTCTTTCTTCCTTTCTTCCTTCCTTTCTTTCTTTCTTTCTTTCTTTCTTTCTTTCTTTCTTTCTTTCTTTCTTTCTTTTTTTTCTCTCTTTCTTCCTTTCTTTCATTTCCTGACGATAATGATGGCTGGAAGTAGAGCAGCCACCTCTGGCCATGCCACGAGTGGAAATGTCAGTATCCTAGAGGTGAAACCCAGGGGAAACTTACTTTTAGTTAGTTTTGTTTCAATTTTTGGATGCCATGTCCCATTATGGGCTTGAATCTAAAAATGTCCTCTGAAGCTCGTATGCCAAAAAGTGGATGCTTGCTGACAGGGTTTTGATTGTATCATGAGCCTTGTAACCTCACCAAAGGATCAATCCACAGTTGAACGGGCAATGAGGAGGCGGGGCTTGGCTGGAGGAAACAGGCCAGGAGGGGAGGGCATCTTCAAAAGGTATATCCATCCTATTCACGGACCCTTTCTTTCTGAGTGCTTCCTGCCCAGCAGGAAGTGAGCCACTTTGATTTGTCAAATGCTCCCTGGGAGCAGGAACAGGAGCTAAGTAACTGATGGTACCTAGGAAAACTTAAGCCCCAGTAAGTCCTTCCTTCTTTGTTTTCCTAGGTATTCTGCCACATGGATGTAAACTGACACAGTGTTAACTAGTAGATTCCCATTAACTTTCCTATGAGTGTAATAACAGTTTATACTGTTGTTCAAGCATAAGAAAGTAGCTGCAATCAATGATAACCACTAACCCTTTTATCTTGAGCCGGTTTCTGGTGGATGATCTCTAGTGCATGTTAACATGTGCTGAGCATGCATTCCATGAAGAGCCATCGAGTTTGATTACGCATGCATAGACCACCTATTATTTCCATTATCTGGAATCACCTTTCTCATGCCTTAGACTGCCTGGCTTCTTTATTCTAGAAGTATCCCTAAATCCTATCCTTAGGGAGTTGGGACTTAACCACTCTTTCCTACACAGTTGATTTTCTGGTGAATAAACTTTCTCCTTCACAAAACCTGTCATTTCATTGATTGGTATAACTGCATAGTTGGAGGAAAAAACCTGACACTATAGCCGTTTCAGCCCTGGACAACCTACGGATTGCATTTGCAAAAAGGAAACACAGACTGGGATTTAAATTCCTGTTGTTTTGAACTTGATGGCGCCTGTGGCTGAATCTGACTTGAATGTATACAACAAGTCTCTCAAAAGTTACCGTTAGGCATGAGGGCCAAGTTCAGGGGTGGAGTAGCTGCCTGGCTTCCTCAAGGTCCTGGGTTTTATCCCCAGCAATAGTAAAAACTTTGCGCTAATTTACATGGATTTTATAAGCAGGTCATTAGCATTCCACTCATCAAGTTCAGACTTCCTAGTTAGAAGGAAAGGTGATAATAAGGAAACAGTTAATTTATAGGGAAGGGATGAAGTACAACACTTAAGCAAATGTTATGCCCTTAGGCAGTGTTACATGGAGGCTCTGTAGAAGCTCCAGAGTCTGAGTTCAAATTCCGTTTTATATAAACTAATCAGTGCTTCCTCCTGTCTGTCGTGTCCCCCCCTCCCCCCTTTTTGCAGTAGTGGGGACAGATCTTTGAGCCTAGGGCCTTCACAGTCTGGGCAAACCTTCCATTAGTACTAATTTCCCCAGATGCTGTATGTGTCTCTGTGTGGGTATGTGCACGTGAGTACAGCTTCCAGTGAATGTCAGAGGAAAACACCAACCTGGAGATGAGTTACAGGTGTTTTGACCCACAGGTCACCCACAGGCGGGTGCTGGGAACCGAACTCCAGGCCTCTGTAAAAGCGGTAACTGCTTTTAACTGATGAACCGTTGTTTTTCAGCCCATTTTTTGTATATCTGTGTGTTCGTATGTATCTGGGCACTCATGTGGAGGTCAGAGGACAATTTTCAGGAGTGGTTCTCTCCCGAGTGTCCTTACCTGCCCAATCAGCTGCTGGCCTCGGAGCTCTTAAGCTTACACCATACTGGTTTTTTTTTTTGTTTTTTGCTTTTTAATTATTTTTTAATCGGTGTCTCTACATAGCCCTGGCTGTCCTAGAACCCACTTTGTAGACCAGGCTACCCTCGGACGCTGGGACTCACTCAGCAAGCAAGCTCCAGCTGTACACAGCCGTGGTTGTGGGTTCTAGGAAGCTCACCTTTCATTGATTATACATGCCTGGTCTTATTTCACTCAGGAAGCCAAGGTTTAGGTTCAGTGACTTTTCCAGGGTTACAAACTAATCATTGCCAGGTAAGAATTCAAACTAAGATTCATGGGATTCCAGAGCAGTGTTTCTCAGATAGCAAAGGCAAGGCCGCCACACTAAAAACCGTGTGTGTGGGAGCGGGAGTTAGGCCGAACAATGGAGAGAAAGGGGAACCTTGGGATAGGGGGCTAAGAATGGAAGAGAAAGGGATTCGGGCTGACCACACCTTAGAAACGCTTTCTGAGGATTTACATGAAACCGGTCTTCACCCAGTGGTGCTAAAATATTGTCTCTTTACGACACAAGGTCGTGTGGTTTTTCTGATTTATAGGTTAGCACTTAATACTGGGTGGCTTCGAAGTTTTGAAAGGATTTGGCTAGTTAGGTCATTTCCTTACAAGGAGTCAACACAACACCTGTAAAGTAAGACATCTTTCTAGGGGAAGCCAATCAAAACAAGTTAAAAATTCAGACACCCACTTCTTTTTTTTTTTCTTTTGCCAACCGGTAAGAAAGTAACATTACTCGCTTCTAGTGGGATCTTAACTCTGTTTTCTTCCGGGGGAGAGGGGGGCAGGAGGCTTGCAACTGTTTCTCTTCCCGAAGGCTACTTGGTGCGTAAAAACCAAAGCGAGGCACGAAGCGACGACGGAGCGCGTGGTCCCGGACCCCGCGCTTGAACCCGGGACGCCGCGCCCGACCGCGGCTGACTCAACCGGCGCCGCGCTCTCAACGCCCGAGTGGCAGCCCAAGCCCACGCCGCCCGGCCCCGGACGCGCTCCGTCCTGCGCATGCGTCCCGCGCGCGGCTCCCCCTCCGCCCCGCCCCCGGCTCTGATGACGTGGCGGGCGGGGGCGGAGCCAGGGTCTGTGGCGGGAGTGGGGGAGGAACGGCGAGGTGCGCGTGGACGTCAGCCTGGATAGCGGAAGGTCAGGGCGGCCTGGAGCGGAAGTGGGGCTCGGGAGCCTGTCCGCCATTGTGGGCCCGAGGAGCGGAGGGCGAGCGGGGACGAGCGGCGTGCAGGCGGAGAGCTCGGGCCCCTTCCGCGACTCCCCCGAGCGCCAGCCCGCTTTTCGGAGCGCCCGCGAGCGGCGGCGGCGGCGGCGGCTGGAGCAGAGCTTCGCGAGGGCGGCAGCCGACTGCTGTGAGTGCTCGCGGAGAGGCCCAGGCGGCGGCGGCGGCGGCGGCGGCTCCTCTCGGGCGGCGGTGGCGGCGGCTCCTCTCGGCGGCGGTGAAGAATGTCAGCCACTAGCGTGGATCAGGTGAGGGCGCAGGGCCCAGGCCCGGCGAAGGCCCGAGCCTCCGAGCTCCACCCTCGCGAGCGGCGCGGCTCCTGCAGCCGCCGCTGTCGGCCCCGTAACGGCGCCCGCCGCGGGCGCTGGCCGCCTCTGCTGCCGCCCGGGCCGGCGTGCGGCCGGCGCCCGTGACCGCTCCGAGGCCCGGATGTCCCGGCGGCCGCCGCGGGCCCGGAGCGGGCGGGCGCTGGAGGCGATGCGGAGGGGCGGCGGGAGGCCGGCGGGCGGCGGGGCTGCGGAGGATCTGGTGGGGTGCCCTCCCACGCGGGCCGTTCTGGGTAACTCGTCCCCGGTCGTGGCTCCGATTAACACACTTTTCTCTCCTCTTTCCTCTCCTCCTTCGACCTCATCCTCCGTCCTGCTCCAGAGACCTAAAGGGCAAGGGAATAAAGGTGAGTTTGGTTATTATTATTATTTTCCCTTTTCTCAGATGCCGCCTTGATGTTATTTTTAAACTGTGAGCGGTTTCTTTCTTGTTTTTTTTTTTTTGCTTTTATTTTTAAATAGAAAGGTTAGAAAAAACATAAAAAAAAATCAAACCGTCCATCGCGGCTAAGACAGCCAACAATGTAGGTAGTTCCTGGGTTTGAAGCTAAGGTCTGTAGGAACCGAAGTGCTTCAAGAAGGAACAGCTGTCTTGCTTGTATTTCAATCAATGTAATGGTATTTCTTTAGTTTTTTCCCATTTTATCTAAGTTACATAACTTAGGTCACACATTTTTCTACGTTTGTGTATAGTTAAGTACGAGTTTGTCTTTTTTTTTTGTAAGTGAACGTTCTGTTGGGAATGTCTGGGTTACATTTAAACTTTCAGTTCACATGGCGTTCCGTGTGTCACGTTAATGAAAATCACATGGTTAACCACTGATTGCATGGAAGTTGCTTTCAAGCAGTCAGCAACAGAACAGAACTCCTGTGTAGTCTCACTGTGGAGCCTTGATTGCGAGGTGTGTGTCAATCTGTTAATCTTACAGAAGCTCAGAAGGAAATTATTTGTGCGATTATTGCTAGCATTATGTGATTTGCTATTTAGAAACTACCATTAAAAGTAAGGCATTTAAAGACATAAATGTAGTTTGTGTTTATGCCTGTGGAACAAAGCAGTCAGCTGATTGAAACGTGACATTAATCATGTGATATTAGTGTAACGCAATAACTGCTTTCTTGGGGTGCTGCCAGTTAAGAACATTAGAATAAACGGTGTATTTATAACGTTTTGTAGTGCCCGAAATGACAATAAATACAACTACACTTCCTGTTTTATTTTTTATTTTTGTTTTCTTCCCCCAGTAACCAAGTACTACTTAGAAAATAATAATAGCCCTTTAGGTGTAAGTTTCATGTTTCTATTGATGCTTTTATCTCCTCCCCTCCCCCCTTCGGGTTTTTATGTTGCAATGCTGGTTAATTAGAAAATAATCGTGCTCTGCTCAGATAAATTTCCTTCATGTTTTGCTACATTTTATATAATAATATATATATATTAGTTAAATTGTAGTGTATTAGCTAACAAACTGCTTTAATCATTTTCTTTCAGCATAAACATTTAGGAATTTTTAATTTATAGAATTTCAATTTATTTCAGTTATAATTATAAACTACAGAATTAGAAGTGCATTTAAAATTAGTTAATTAAACATTAGTAAATTTAAAAGATTTTTTTTTTTTTCTTTTTTGGCTAGTCTGACCATCTGAAATCTGTGGTCATTATTGCCTAGTGTAAACTATTTTATTCTAGAACTATGGGTAGTGGCACTTTGCAAGACTATTTGGAGTGCTAAGGGTTTTGTGTTACCTGTTTTAAGGTAAGTGGCTTCTGTCAAGTTCTTTTTGGATAAAACAAAGTGGGTTTTCTAGATTGGGTATTGTAAGCTAGTTGTATATTACCACAAGCTTGGTTTGCTTGAGAATCACTTCATTTTGGTATGGCCTAGTGACCTCTTTGCTGTTACACATCATTTACTATAAAATAGAAGCTAGCTATAGACAGCATCACCTGGTGACTAAATTTTTTACATAAGAATTTTTAATTGTCAGTATTACTTCTGATTTTATATTTAGATACACAAATTATGCTTTTTGAATAGTTCTTTATTCCCCAATTTTTTCTTTCACTCTTTTTGTTCAGTTGATAATTTCATCCTGGGATGAAGGTGATGGGCTGGAATTTCTTAGAGTCTTGGTTTCCAGTACTACATGTAGCTACTGATTCACGAAGTTAGCTGAGCACTTTGTACTTTTTTGTTACCATTTCTCTTCTCTAAACAAAAAATAGTGACTGTAAATCCTGTTATGAGGATTATTGTGATTACAATAGCTTTTGCTCTAGTTGTTACTTGTTGGATTATTTTCATCCTTTTAGGAGGAGAAGAAAAGCTACTGGCCCAAAAGTATTGATATACTTTTAAGTTGTTTAAGTTTAAAATGGTAGAAATCATAAGGTTACAAATAGTTAAAAGTCAAGTCAGAGCTACTAGCTAATTGCAGTTAGGAGCTTTTGTCTGAGAAAACTTCTGCCTTAGCTGAGTAATCTTAGAGTAAATCTGTACTATTATCAGGCAGAACGTATAGCTATTTTTCTTGCTTTACAACTGCACAGATTTGGTTAGTAATTTTGAATTCAGAGCCTAAGAACCTTATGCTCCTAATAAGTTGCTATTGTTAAAATTTTGAAACTAGTTGACTTAATGATTTCTGCTGCTTCTTTTTTGAGTTGCCTTTAGCTGACATTGTTAGCCTAACACCTGAGTTAATCTTTTTTTGTGCAGTGTTTCCAAGCATATTCTTAAGGCTTACTGTACTAAAGGAATGAGAAGGGGTTCTCTGTCAGTCTATTTATGAAGACAGAAATGCCTCTGAGGTATAATTCCTAATTTTTTTGGATTACTTATTTTTTACAGTTTTAATCCTTTTTTTTTTATTTAAATTAAAAAGGTTTTTTCCTGTGTAATATGTCAGAACTGCTTGTTGTACTTGGCAAGATAGCACCAAAGGAAAGTTAAAGTTTAAGGGTAATTATTTACTTGTTGGTCCATAATTTTCTTTATCGACAAGAACTTTTGCTAGCTGTGTCCTCATTTGTATGTGAGATGTCTGGGCCTTCCTCCTTCCTTTCTTTTATCCCCTAAGTTTATATCCATAAGCAACACATGGAAAGCAGTTTTCTTTTTCTTCCTCCTTTTTCCTTCTGTAGGAGGGACAAGTACATCATTTTATACAACGGCTGTTTAAAAGAATTAGGTCAAAGTTGGATGTTCGAATGTCTCAGAAAAGTAGTATGTTTTGGCAATATTATGCTATATCTTCTCTGTATCCCCAAGAAATGATTTCAAAGCACCATACTATTATTATTTTGGCTTCATTTTATTATTAATCCTCACAACATTCCTATAAGGAGATAGAGGGTATATGGTATTGTCGCTGTTTTTGTAGGTGGGAAAACATGATGCACACATCTGTTGACTTTCCTAACTTGATGTAGTCAGGACCAGAGCAGAGAATCACCTGGCTTCTAAGGCCCATGTTCTATCTTGATTTGACTTTGCTTCATAGGGCAGAGGAAACAGGCGAAGAATCATGTAAGTCATCTGTTCTTTTTTTCCCCCTGAAGAACTTTTACGCAATATAGAAGTGGCTTAGATTTCATTACTGTTAGTGACTTTCAGTCTCCCAAGACATTGATTGTCATTAAACAATGTTCAAAAACTAAAATCTTATGAGAGTTGCGTTTAAGAAACGTATACTTCTGAAATTGAAGGGCTAGTTAGTATTTTATTAGGAGCCTTTATGTGGATACTTTTTGGTTATATTAGCAGTATGGACTAGATAACCAATATTTAATTGATGAAGTGATGGAAATGGTTGGCTGTTTTAAATACTTGCTGATATGGATGCCAGTTTTGTCCAGTACTAGGAAACAATTATTTTTTTCAAGAAGTAAAAGACCATGGATCACCACTATTGATAAAGAAATAGTCAAACCAGTGGGAAGAGCAAGTGTGTCAGAAGCCGTGAGATTTCAGTGGGTTACCTCAGCCGTCAGAAGGCGTTGGCTATATCCTCTGACATTCTCCTTTTTATTTTGTTAGTGGTGACTTAATTTAATTCTGGGGGCACATTTAGCTCTAGCCTAGCTTGATGAAGTCCTTGTGAAATACAGTTAAATCTTATAAGTGGAGCCTGGATCTAGTTGATCTTTGTGTTGCCTCTGAGAGGTACTGATATCATAAAGGTCAGCTTTGATGGCTTTATGCTCAGAGTAGCTTTACGTTTGAGCCACCCCTGTTGCATATTAGATGGCGAAGAACTGAGGGTTTCACAGAACTAAGTGCTTAGAAGCCACTGTGTACTTATTAACAACATTACATTTTAGGTGATATACACTTAGGGCAAAATTAAGAGTTGATCATGATGTACTGATAAACTTAACCCCACGTTAGTTGGTAATACTTTGTGACATTGTAGTTTTGAGCAGTAGTTCTAAGAGATTGATATCCCTTAGAAATTGCCTTTTGTGTGTGTTTGTGTGTATTCATGTTTCAATAACATTTTCATATTGAAAAAATTATCCCAATAACCTTTGTTTGCTTTTCTGAGTCAGAATAATTTTTAGTTTTATTTGGAATATTGTAATATTAGTATTAATAAAGATTATTATGGTCATTTAATGCTAAGATGAGATGAAGTAGCACTGAATAATCTGAATAGTCACCAGATTAGTGAGCTCAAATCGCTACTGGAGACCACCTGCCTCCTTGCTAATAGACCTGAAATTTAAATCCAGGAGGTGGTTTTACATGCTGTACTCAGAGACACTACTGTGACCAAATATTTTTTTTGCAGTGTTTATGAAATTACTTCTGCACTAGTATGTCATTCTGATTTATCCTGATTTGTTTTCTCACATGTTTCATGAGTGATCATCAGTCATCTTTGGTGTCTTACTTGTAGCTTAACTTTCATGTGAAACTCTTCTTATTTATTGATGTTTGGATTTAAACCCAAAGCCTAAGTGCCTGCTAAACACACACTGCACCCATGAGTTGTTTGAGATCAAGATGTGTGCACACACATGTTTTAGAGAATCAAAGTCTTACAGATCAGACTTCGAGAGCTAACAAGCATACACTGGGACCTGAGTTGGCACCTCCACTTCCCCCGAAACAGTGGTGTACCCCAGATACCATAAGGCTTTTCCCTTTGTAATGAGAGGGCCCAGCTGTCTGTGTAGTCTGCCCTGGTAGTACCTTGTGACCCTTTGCTCCTGCCTCCCAAGTGCTGTGATAACCAGTGTGTGGCATCACACCCAGCCCTTTTTAGATTTTTCATAATCATGAGTTTTATCACTTCAACTGGAGACATTTAAGGCAGTTACTAGAACTTAGATGGCAAGTAGTTAAGTCTAGGCCTGGTGTTGTATGCACGCCTATATTCCCAGTGCTTCACAAGCTGAAGTTGGATTGAGAATTCAAGGTTAGCCTGAATACATAGGAAGAGTGAGTCGTGGGAAGAAAAAAAACTTACCTTTTATCAGAATAATAGACTCTACAAAGTTAGGTCACATACTCAAATGTATTGTCTACAGCATTACTTAAAGTTACTTTAAATTCAAACAAAATTTTAGGGAGCCCTTTCCAACATTTTTGTGTTACTTTGCTCAGTGTTGAATTGGGATATTTAAGATTTTGGTAAGGGGGAGTGTATAGATATGTCTTATACAATGTTGGGCTTATGGATCACAGCATTTATAAGTTTTCTGTGGCACATAAAAATACTTCTTTCTAAAGGTTATCAGGAGGGGTCTTGAGTAAAAACAAGGAACTCGGGGTTACTGCTTTCTGAGGTGGCCTGAAAATTTTAATTGTGCTATAAATTTTACAAGTATAATTACAACACTACTAATACAAATATGTTTTTCAGTTTCAGTACAAAATGGTTCGATTCATCAGAAAGATGCTGTAAATGATGATGATTTTGAGCCATACTTAAGTAGCCAGACAAATCAGGTAAGTCTTCTGCAGATTCAGATTTTAGGGAGTTAAACTTGGTTTAGTTTGTACTGATTTTTTTTTTTTTTTTTTTTTTTTTAGTTTTTACTAATTAGTTTTTACTAATTTTTCTGCAAGTGGTGAATAACGGTTGCAGGTTATGAATTGAAGATTATAGGTAACCGAATGGGGTTCTGAAATACTTAAAGATGAACATTATTTTTATATATTATGTTTATAATTTTTTATATTAAGGTAATTTAGTCTTTTACTATTGCAGCCATGTTTTTTTAACTAAAGCAAATTAGACTTAGCTAGAAACTTAATGGATAAGGATAAGTTTATGTCTTACAATTTTAGTTAAATGTAATTCCTTATTTTAAGGCATTGAAATTTGAATGACATTGACAGTTACTGCAGTTTTTAATTTGGCAGCATTAGAGAGTAGAATTAAGGACTTCATAAACACTTGATTGTCGTGGAGATTCAATGTATGTCATTAGCTGTCGCTCCCTCCCAATTCTGGGATTTGAACTTAATGACTTTGTACATGTTAAATCATGTGCCACAACTGAGCTACATGCCTAGTCCCTAGTAGCTTTTGAAAATTGTTTATAAGTAATTTACATGTAAAGAAACAATGAAATAATGGTATTTGATATTTAGATACAATTTTTGCTGTAATGTTTCTTATCAAATTTGTGTTACTGCTAGAATCAAATTTTATTTGAAAATAAAATTTCAGCCTTCACCATTTCATTGAAATACTCTGGAATGAAATTTCTATTGTTGTTTCTTTAACTTACTAAAACTTGAAAAATATACTCTGAAACTGTAACCTTGATTTTTAAAAGCATGAGAGGAAAAGTGCTAAGTGTTTCCATAGAACTGACCAATGCCGTTAGAAACTTGAAACAGAAAGTTTCTGGTTTGTGGAATGTAGACTTGATTTCTAGCTTATAGGAGTGATGGTTTTGCCCACTCTCCTACCTCTTAGTCGTTTCTCTTCAGCAGCTTTCCTTGGTGTGCTGGCTTAGATTCCTAGCTTAGGTGGAGAGAAATAGGTAAATGAGGAGAAATGATGACGGGTGGTAGATTCTAGAGTGCTGGTGGTAGATTCCAAGACTGTTCCACCGCTCCTTGCTAGACTGACAGAAGATGTCAGCACTGCTCTTCCCACAGTACCAGCAATGATTACCTCTGACAAGGCCTGTATTTTAAGAGGAATAACAATATAGAATGTTGAAAACTAGGTTTGTTGAATAGAAAAATAGAAAATTGTGTCCTAGGTTTGAAGTAATTCAAAATTTCTTAGCTATACTATAAAATTAAAGAAATTCGTGAGTATTGTCAGTTTTAGTGTAAACTAAGTTTATTGCTGGAATATCTCAAGTAATCATGATTGGTAGTTTAAACTTATCCATGTATTCAGGTATTTAGTGAATTTGTTCTTTACATGCTAATTTAACTAAAGTGGTTATTCAGTTAAAATTCTACTGGATAATTTTAAATTTTAAAAGATGTACTTTTATTTATGTGTAAGTGTGTGAATATGTTACCTATGTATGTGTGTCCTGCAGAGGCCATAAGAGGGTGTTGGATCCCCTAGACTTGGGAATTATAAGTGGTTGTGAGCTACCCAACCTGGGTGCTGGGCCCTGCACTTGGGTCTCCAGAAGAGCAAGAAGACTTTGAACTGCTGAGCCAGCTCTCCACCGCACATATTGTGCTTTTAAAATGAATCTTGTGTAATTTTAAAAACTATAAATAACGAAGATGAATCATTTGGTGGGAAAGGTGCTTAATACTTTTGACTAATGATTTAAGTTGTTTTTTACACTTGGATTTAATTCATATCAGATAAACCCAGAATTGTGTTAAAAATGTGGGCCTTACTCCTCCGGCAGCATAATGCCATTTTATAGTGTCTTATTTTTTGAAGGGGGAAGAAACAGATCATTGATTCCCTGTAGATCTTCAGAATAATGTGGTGATTGAGTCCAGATTTCATATTTCAGTTGCCTTTTTGTTAAAGATATCATGCAGCTTGCAAATCCATTTAAAGAAATTTGAATCCTGATATTACTTGTGGTTATTGTTGGTCTTTATTGGCATTTTGTGTTTCCAGATTCTGGGCCATTCAGTTCACAGAATTGAAGTTAAAATCCACAGATTTGCAAAAGTAGCAAGGAAATTTTATTTAAAGCAGAGCAGTAGAAAAGTTCAGCATATACTGCAAGGGAGCAGATAGCCACATGAGTGGAAATACTCAAGGCCTCAGGTTGCTGTCTGGGTTTTTATGAAGTCTAAAGGAAGGAAGGGCTGATGACTAAGGGTGTAGTTTGGATGGTTCTCTATTTTGAGTGATAGATTAGGTCATACAATCATTTTTTCCATTGTGCATATTCCTTCCCATAATGCATCCATTTTTTTGTCAATATACATAGGAATAAAGTAGTAAATAGGTGTTATTCCTAAAAGGATACAGTTTTGCCTTACTGTTTCTATATCCCAGACCAACCCTGGCTGCCTCTGCCCTCCTATCCTCAGACTGGAATGCATTGAGAATGCTTTTGAAAAGAAACTTTTCAAGTTCAATTGTTGTTAGAAGAATAAAGCTCACTCATTGTCCAGATTGTATCTTCATGTGGGTCCACGTGAGTGGGGCTCTGAGGAGGCTTGCTGCATTGACTGGAGAGGAGTGTGCGCACAGCACTGATAGGCAGAAGTGCATTGTTAGAAGTGTGTGCATGCCACAAACCAAGTGGAATCCCAAGTCACTAAACCAGCTCCTGTGCTTTCCCATGGAGGCTTGGGAAAGTAATTATATTTGAGTTTTATTCTGTTTGGCATTACTTGGCATTATTTTTGGCATTATTTGGCCCTATAGTTTCGCTGTGGATGGTTACTGATTTTTCCACTGGCATTTCAGTAATCGCTATTCTGCAGTCCTAAAATCCAAGTCTGATTGTGTGGTTGTCAATACTTATAAAAAAAATACCTGCCAGATGTGGTGCTGTACTTCTATCACATGGGAGAGGCAAGAGGATCTTAAATTCAGGACCACACTGGGGTACGTGTGACGCTGAGTTAGCCTGCACTGCGTGACAAGGTTGTCTCTCACAAAATCAAAACAAAAAATAAAGCACACATGCAACCACTGCCAGTTTCACAGTAGTGGATATATTTGTCATATGAGTTCATTTAAAATAGCTTGCATACTTTATCTCATTTTTAGTCAGCATTACCAGTCCTTGGAAAATAGGACTTAACCATTATTCTCTGAAAATGTTCTCTTGATTTTCTTTTTTTAAATCATCTTAATCTTTGTGTTTGTTATACGTGTTTTTTGTGTAAACCCTTAGACTCATCACTCCATGAAGTCTATATTTCTGAGTTAGCTCTTTATTTTCTTATACACAAGTTATAATACCATTCAAGTTGGTAGGTCAGTTTCTTTCTGCTGTATGGTGGAGCGCTCCTGTACAGAGAATGTGTTCTTTGTCTTTCTGTTTCCAGTCACTGGCGTGATGGTATCTGGCCGGGAGGAGGCATTCATGAAATACATATGAAGTGAATGAGTGTGTTAGGATATTTGGTAGGATTACAGAATGAAGAATTTCAGTTGGTGAAACATTTTATTATATTTAACAATTTTCATGACATTCTTATTGTTTTGACAGTCTCACTGTAGCCTTGACTGTCTTCAAACTTAAGATTCTCCTGCCTTAACCTCTCAGGTACAGAGATTATGCCTTGACATTGCTTTTGCAATAAATCTCAGTGTTTGAAATGAACAGAAGCAGAAAGTGAATACAGTCATTACAGATACACTGAAAATCATTAACCCATTGACTCAGAAATCCGGAGAACTTTTTGTTTGTGTGTGTATGTTTGAGATTGGGTCTGGAGGTGTATGTAGCCTCAACTCTGAAGCTATCAGCTTCCACACTGACTAGGAACATAGATGTGTGTTCCATTCTGAGATTGGAAGTGGAGAGTCTTTGTTTTCTGAGACAGGGTCTCACCATATAGCTCTGGCTGACCTGGAACTCACTACATAGATAGGCTTGCCTCAAAGTCACAGATATCCACCTGCTTCCAGAGGGCTGGGATTAAAGGAGTGTGCCACTGTGCCCGGCTCTACCTCAAGTTCTTAATAAAAGTAGTTTTCATTTTACTTGTAAAAGTAGTTATTCTTAAGTAATAGCTATTTTTGTCAAACTTTCAAAAATATCTATTCTTTTATTTGAATGTTTGGATAAATATGAATAAAAAGAAATGTCATAACTGAGAAAGCACAAATTAAAATTGAGCTTGTGGTAAGGTAGAGGCAAGCAGATATCTGTGAGTTCAAAACCAGCATGGCTTACAGAGTAAGTTCCAGGATACCCAGAGTTACAACAGAGAAAGCTTGTCTTGAAAAAACGAAAAAATTTTCTAAAAAAAGGGAAATAAAAAAGGTAATGTCTTTGAAATTATTTGATTCTCTAAAATTAAAATAAAACCCAAAGTCTCTACAATGAAAAGTAAATACATAAATCTAATGATAGATTTCTCAATCTTTGCTTTATGTGTGATTTCTGAAGCCCAGAATAGAGTTTTAGGATTTGTGAAGTCATGAAAGGTGGAAAAAAAACCTCAAAACTAGTCAGTCAGCATTCTCTCAAAGGGGTTAGTATCATTAAGGCTGACTTTCCATTTATTTAGATAAGTATTAAGTTCCGTGCAATAAACTTCTTCCATAATATATATTCATGGGACTATTTCATTAAAGGCATGCGCAACCACTACCTGGCAACATTTTATTTTTTTGCTAACAAAATAAAATATAAGATAAAATCAAAAATCATTACACTGAAGTTGTACAAGACACATCAACAGAAGGAAAAGGACCCCAAGAGAAGGTACAAGAATCAGAGATTCACTTTTCACACATTCAGGAGTCTCATAAAAATACTAACTGAAAGCTAATACGGAGGACCTGGTGTAGACCACTGTACTTACCGCTTCAGTCTCTGGGAGTTCATGTGAACTTAGCTCAGTTGATTTAGAGGGTCTTTTTCTCCTGGTGTCTTCCAGCTCTGGCTCCCACACTCCTACCTCTTTTTCTGATTCTGAGGGGTGGGATTTGATGAAGACATCCCATTTATAGAGCTGTGTGTTCCAATGTGTCTCTCTTTGTTCTCTCCTCTCTCTCTTGTAATGTCTGGATATGAGTCTCTATTTGTTCCCATCTGCTGCATGAGGAAAGTTCTCTGATGATGATAGAATAAGGTACCACTTATGTAAGTATAGCAGAGTACTAGAAGTCATTGTATTCTTATTTATATTTTTCAATACCAATAGAATTGGTTTTACCTTAGGTCTCTGGACCATCTTCTTGTCTTTGGTTCTTGGTCACCCAAGTGTTGTTGGGTTTGGGAATCTATCTCATGGAGTGGGCCTTAAGTTAAATCAGATGTTGGTTGCTCCCACAAGCTTTGTGCCACCACTGCCTTAGCATATTGTTCAGGTAGAGCAGATTGTAGATTAAAACTTTTGTGGCTGGATTGATGTTTACGTTCTTCTTTTAGTAACCTGCAGAGTATTTTCCTGTACCAAAGACACTAGAATGTGGGGGTGAAAAGTCTATGTTGGCACCTGCTTGCCTTCTCCATGTTTAATGAGTTATGTGGGTGTTGTCTTCATCAGTGGGGCCTTGCTGTCAGCTTGTGGGGAACAACCTGTTGTTTTGGCAACAGCCTAAGTTGTTTGGGGATTTCCATGAGACTCCTTTTGCCTACAACACAATTGGATATGATGTAGTCCCAGTATTGGAAGATTCCATTGGTGACAAGAGATGCCCAGTTTTGGGATTCTATCTTTCTCATTATTTTATTTTGAGGCTTTATTAGGACTGCCTTTATGTATATTTTAGGAAGTTCCCACTGCACTAGGTTTCCTTAACACCCCTCAAATGCCCCTCAGTTCTAGCTGTCTCCAGGCATTCCTTCCCTCAACCCTATGTATCCTCTGTCCTCTTTACTTGATCCTCCCGTTCCTGCCCCCACCCAACCCCCCACCCCAGTCCACCCATAAAACCTCTTATATTTCTCCCTTTAGGGAGATTCACGTATACCCCTGGACCCTTCCTCTATACCTAACCTCTCTGGGTCCACGTGTTATAGTTTATCGTTTATTTAATGGCTAATATCCACATGTAAGTGAATACAATCCATATTTATCTTTATGTGTCTGGGTTACCTCATTATGTGTTTTTCTAGTTCTATCCATTTGTGCACAAATTGCATAATGTCATTTTAACAGCTGAGTAATACTCCCTTGTGTAAATGTACCACATTTTCTTTATCCATTTTTCTGGTGAGGGACTTCTAGTTTGTTTCCGATTTCTGGAGCAATGATCATAGTTGTGCGAGTGTCTCTGTGGTAGGATGAAGCGTCCTTTGGGTGTATTGCAAAGTAGTATAGCTGGATCTTGAGTAGATCCTGCCCCATCTTGCTGAGGACCCCCCTCCCCGAGACTGTACCAGTCCGCACTCCCACTAGTAATTGAGGAGTGCTCTCCTTGCTCCACACCCTCCCCAGCAGGAGCCTTCACTTGTTGATCTTGACCATTCTGACAGGTGTAAGATGACATCTCACAGTAGTGTTGGTTTGCATTTCCTGATGGCTAAGGATGCTTACCATCTCTTTAAGTGTGAGTTTCCTCTATTGAGAATTCTCTGTTTAGATCTGTACCCCATTTTTTAATTGAGTTATTTCTTTTCTTGATACATAGTTTCTTGAATTCCTTATGTACTTCTGGTATTAACTCTGTATCAGGTGCAGTTGGTAAAAATCTTCTCTGATTTTGTAGGCTGCTGCTTTGTCTGAAAGTCTCCTTTACCACGCAGAAGCTTAATTTCATGAAGTCCCATTTATTAATTGTTGATCTTGGTGCCTGTGCTAATAATGTTCTGTTCTGAAAATCTTTTCCTGTGTCAATGAGTTCAAATCTCTTCCCCACTTTCTCTTCTATCGGTTCAGTGTATCTGGTTTTATGTTGAGGTTTTTGATCTATTTGGAGTTGAGTTTTGTGCAGGGTGATAAGTACGGTTGTATTTGGATTCTTCTATGTGCAGCCATCCAGTTTGAAAAGACCATTTGTTGAAGATGCTGTCTTTTTTCCAGTATGTATTTCTAGCCTATTTATTAAAAATCAGGTGTCCATAGGTGTGAGGATTTCTGTCTGGGTCTTCAGTTTGTTTCTGTTGATTTACGTTTCTGTTTTTATGTCAATATCATGCTGTCTTTTAGTGCTTTGTAATACAACTTGTAATTGGAATGGTGAGACCTCCAACAATTGTTTGATTGTTCAAGATTGTTTTAGCTATCCTGAGTTTTTCGTAACTCTAATATGAAGCTGAAAATTGTACTTTCAAGATCTGAAAAAAATTGCGTTGGAATTTTGATGGGGATTGTATTGAATCTGTAGATAGCTTTTGTTAGGATGGCTGTTTTTGCTGTGTTAATCCTATTGATCCACGGGCATGGGAGATATTTCCATCTTACGAGATCCTCAGTTTCTTTCTTCAATAACTTGGAAGTTTTTAACCTACAAGTCTTTCACTTGCTTGGTTAGAGTTACCCCAGGATACTTTATATTATTTAAGGCTATAGTGAAAGGTGTGGTTTCTCTAATTTCTCAATTGATGTGTATTTGTGTATAGGAGGGCTAGTGATTTTTGGGAGTTAATTTTGTATCTGCTTTGCTAAAAGTGTTTATCAACTATAGTGGTTCCCCGTTGGAATTTTTTGGGGTCACTTATGTATACAATCGTTACCTGCAAATAATGGTACTTTGATTTCTTCCTTCCCAATTTGTATTCTCTTGATATCCTTCAGTTGTCTTATTGCTCTAGCCAAGACTTCAAGTACTACATTGAATAGGTCTGGAGAGAGTGAACACTTTGTCTTGTTCCAAACTGTCTTTATTATGTTGAGATCCCTATGTTGTATCTCTAGTTGTATCCCTAGTATCTCCAGGACTTTTATCTTGAAGGGGTGTGATCTCAGCAAAGGCTGTTCTCTGTCTAATGAGAATGAGATAATTATGTGACTTTTGTCTTTCACTTTATGTGGTAGATTATATTAATTGAGTTTTGTCTATTGCACCATCCCTGTATCTTTGGGATGAAGCCTACTTGATCATAGTGTATGGTCTTTTGGATGTGTTCTTGGATTTGGTTTACCGATTTTCTGATCATTTTTACATGTGTATTCATAAGGGAAATTGGTTTGTAATTCTTTCTTTGTTGGGTGTTATGTGGTTTGTGTATTAGGGTAACTAGCCTCATAAAATGAATTGGGTAATGCTATTCTGTTTCTATTTTGTGAAATAATTTGAGGAGTATTGGCATTAAGTCTTTGAAAGTGTGGTAGAATTCTGTGCTAAAACCATCTCGCCGTAAACCTTTTTCGGGTGGGAGTCTTTTAATGACTGATTTTATTTCACTAGGGGTTTTACTCTTTAAATTGCTTATCTGATCTTGATTTAACTTTTATAAGTTATTGAGACAATTATCTATTTCTTTTAGATTTTCCAATTTGGTAAAGTACAGTGATTTGCTATAGCAGGTGTTCTGTTGCATGTAAGGATATAAGACTGGGAAGTTGGTCCAGAGGAACACAAGAAGTGAAGATCTGCCTCAAAGACATTTTCAAGGGGAAATATCTTATCAGGGAAATCTTTCAAGTTTTTTTGTTTTTTATAGTGACTTGTAGCAAATTTAGTATGCTTTTTCATTAATGGAACTTGCTGTTTTGAATTTTGGGAAAAACTTTGAATGTACAGTTACTTAATTTCTTTTGATTTTTTTGAGACAGAGTTTCTCTGTTGTAACTCTGGCTGTCCTAGAACTCACTCCATAGAGCAGGCTGGCCTCGAACTCACAGAAATCCACCTGCCTCTGTTTCTCAAGTGCTGGAATTAAAGACGTGCCACTATCGCCTGGCTGCAAACTGAATTTTGATATTAATTGTAGTAATTAAAAAATTAACTGTTTCTAAAGTGAAAAAATTCTGATCCAGAAAGTTAAAAGCATGGTAGTCCGTAGCTATTATCAGCACTTTGGGGGTGGGAGGGAATCACCGTACTGAGGCTGGTCTGAGAACATGAACAGTTAAGCCAGCTTGGGCTACATAGCAAGACTTAGTCTCACCAAAAGAATAGCAAAAGTTTTAAGTGTGTAGTATAAAATTTCATAAGTAGTGGACAAGATAAAAGAAATGGGTTCCTTACTATCTTATCTTTAAGCCAAAATTTAAAAAAAAGACTTTAAATTATTCTTTCACAATCTCTCTCTCTCTCTCTCTCTCTCTCTCTCTCTCTCTCACACACACACACACATACACACACAGACACACACACAGACACAGTACTTGGTATTTCCTTCCTTAACTTTTTATTCCCTTCCCCTCTACCCAGTCTTCTCTTTTTCCTAACAAGCTTCCTCCTGCTTTCCTGTCTTTGTGTGTGTGTGAGGCCTACTGTTTTAGAGTTGCTTGCATGAGCTTGGGTGGAGGACTCCTATACCCCAGCAACTATTATCTTCCTATAACTTCTTTGAGAGCTATAGGGTTTGAATAGTCCTTCTTCATCTGTGATATAATGCTTTGGGCCCAATATTTATGCAGGTCTTGTTTAGATAGCCACTGTTATTGGGAGTTCCTAGTACAACAGACATACCATGTCCAGAAGATAGGTTTTCCTAGTACTTTCTGTGCTCTGGCTCTTGTATTTGTTGTATTCTTTGTTCCTGTTACTCCCTTAGAGAGGGTAATACAGACACAATCTAGTGCAGGCACTCAAGTCACTTCTTAACTCTTGGTTCAGTTACGAGTTCCCTCCCACTTGCTGCAAAAATGCTTCTCTGACCAGTGCTTAAAGTATTATTTATAAACATTTTGACACCATACCTATTAGGAAAGGAACAATAGTAGGTTCTTTGAAGCCTATAACCTCTGGGCCACGGTCTTTTGACCAGGCTTACAGTACTGTATATAAATTCTTGCAGTGATGCAGACCTAAAATCTGTCCAGGCAGAAAACAGTGGTTACTCTCATAACAGTCAGGCAGTATTACGCCATTTGAGTACATTTTGCCTGGCAGGTTGGCATTATAACTCATAAGGTTCTCAGCTGGGTGAGACATTTGATGCCTATTCTCCTGTAAGATCCAGTATCTTCTGACATTATGAAACCTAGCCATCGGAGAGGAAGAGAGGAAGCTTCTAATTATCTTCATCTTGATCTCACTTTGTACTACAAACTAAAAGTGAATTGTATCTTCAGTAGTGGAGTCTTATCATCTAGTTCTGGTTGGCAACCCAAGAATTGTAGCAATAGCCTGTATTGGTCTTAGGGCCTTTGGGGGGGTCTCTCTGATGGACAGTGGGATTTTGTTTTAAAAATCTATGACTTCTGGGAGCAGGGATATGAAGAGTATATTTTATCGTATTTCCTTTTGAAAATACAGCAGAGCAAAGCAATTATGTTTCATGGTGTAGGCATAATCTTGATTTTATTTTCTCAGAATGTAGCATTTTTCCATTTTGTTTCTTTTTTCTTAAAGTAAAAAAATTAAAGTGGCTGAACTTGATTCCATCATAAAGAATGCGATTTAATTTCTCTATTTGACATACATTCCAGATTTATTTAAATCTTCAATGTACATTATAATTTTGTGCCTGTAAAGCTTATTAATATTTTGTAGAAATTTGATTCTTTTAAAATTGGTTCAGAAACACAAACAATCTTTATTTACTACTGTACTCCCTACCTAAAAATCAGTAATTTTATAATAAATATTTTAAAATTACTCTGTGGTGGTGTGACCTGGTGCCACATGTTCATAATCCCAGGCCTTAGAAGCAGGAAGGCTGTGAGGGCGAGGCCAGTCTGCTGTGGCACTCCAGAGTGCAGCCGGGCAGCAAGGCGGTCTCTAGGGGATGGTTCTCCCTGTAGCTGCTTCTGCCCATAGGATTCATTTGAAATTTCAATTTCATGTAGAACCAGGACATCTCTTTTTCATTCATTTGAAACTGCTGTTGGTCTTTCAGATAGCCTTTTTCTCTTCTATTAGGAGAACATTTCACTATTGATTGTGTTCTTCTGTTTTGCAGAGTAACAGCTATCCACCAATGTCAGATCCATATATGCCTAGTTACTATGCTCCATCTATTGGATTTCCATATTCTCTTGGGGAAGCAGCATGGTCTACAGCCGGAGACCAGCCTATGCCATATCTGACAACCTATGGACAAATGAGTAATGGAGAACATCATTATATACCAGATGGTGTTTTTAGTCAACCAGGGGCGTTAGGAAATACCCCTCCATTTCTTGGTCAACATGGATTTAACTTTTTTCCTGGTAATGCTGATTTCTCTACATGGGGAACAAGTGGATCTCAGGGACAATCAACACAAAATTCTGCTTATAGTAGCAGTTATGGCTATCCACCTAGTTCTCTTGGGAGAGCTATTACTGATGGACAGGCTGGATTTGGCAATGATACCTTGAGTAAGGTACCTGGCATTAGTAGTATTGAGCAAGGCATGACTGGACTGAAAATTGGTGGTGACCTGACAGCCGCAGTGACAAAGACTGTAGGTACAGCCTTGAGCAGCAGTGGCATGACCAGCATCGCAGCCAACAATGTGCCCCCTGTTAGCAGTGCAGCACCTAAACCAACTTCTTGGGCTGCTATTGCCAGAAAGCCTGCCAAACCTCAACCGAAACTTAAACCCAAGGGCAATGTGGGAATTGGGGGTTCTGCTGTGCCCTGCACCACCTCCTATAAAACACAACATGAATATTGGAACTTGGGATGAAAAGGGGTCAGTGGTAAAAGCTCCACCAACCCAACCAGTTCTGCCTCCTCAAACTATAATCCAGCAGCCTCAGCCATTAATTCAACCACCACCCTTGGTGCAAAGCCAACTGCCTCAACAGCAGCCTCAGCCACCACAACCACAGCAGCAACAAGGACCTCAGCCACAGGCCCAGCCTCACCAAGTGCAGTCTCAACAGCAGCAGCTGCAGAACCGCTGGGTTGCTCCTCGGAATCGGGGGACCGGCTTCAACCAGAGCAACGGAGCGGGCAATGAAAACTTTGGTTTAGGTGTTGTACCTGTTAGTGCTTCACCTTCTAGCGTAGAGGTGCATCCAGTGCTGGAAAAACTAAAGGCCATAAACAACTATAATCCCAAAGACTTTGACTGGAACCTGAAGAATGGACGTGTGTTTATAATTAAGAGCTATTCAGAGGATGATATACACCGTTCCATCAAGTACTCTATCTGGTGTAGTACTGAGCATGGTAATAAGCGTTTGGATGCAGCTTACCGTTCCCTGAACGGGAAAGGCCCACTCTATTTACTCTTCAGTGTGAATGGCAGTGGGCATTTTTGTGGAGTGGCTGAAATGAAGTCTGTTGTGGACTATAATGCATATGCTGGTGTCTGGTCTCAGGATAAGTGGAAGGGCAAATTTGAAGTTAAGTGGATCTTTGTCAAAGATGTTCCCAATAACCAATTACGACATATTCGCTTAGAAAATAATGACAACAAACCAGTAACCAATTCAAGGGACACTCAAGAAGTACCCCTAGAAAAGGCAAAGCAAGTGCTTAAAATAATTGCTACTTTCAAGCATACCACCTCAATCTTTGATGACTTTGCACATTATGAAAAGCGTCAAGAGGAGGAGGAAGCCATGCGAAGGGTAAGTGAGAGTCCAGTAATTTTTGTGAGGGTTCTGACTCATGCATGGGTAGCATGCATAGAATGGCACCCTTTTATACTTTTTAATATTATAGTCAAACAAATTTTCTGACAAATCAACAGGTTAAACAGAACTCTGAAGCAGCCTACCTCATATCCCCAGCCCTTCTAGTCACTGGTCATATAAATATTATTAGTATATTGTTACAGAACGAAACGTACGTAACAAGAGATCAAGAGTTTGATATTAGGAAGGGAGATTGGATTTGGTTGGACATGGCCTTTAGAATCAGATCTGTAGCATTTGATTCCCTTGTGTTAATGTACCTTCAGTGAGACTTGGGGAGACTTCCTGAACTTAGATACCAAGGTAAGACAGGCTTGAGTTGCTTTCTCTTCAGAACCACATCAATTTGGCGGCCTAATTTTAGAGGTGACGAGAATGGGGAGGGTAGTGAATGGGTTTTTACATATATTGCACACTCAAGTTTCTTTTGAAAACAGACAAGTGTAAATAACATTACTCACTATAGAAATATTTGTGGGAAAATTAATGTTAAAGCATATACTCTGTCTTCATGAAAAAAGGTTCTTTTTTTTGTATCTTTGACTTATTATCTTATGACTTCTTACATGTATGCAGTGGCGGAAACTGCTTCAAATAACATTGAACAGTCAGTGGTGAATTCTGTTGATAAGGATCTACAGTAGTTTCCAATCCTTAGGGCTCAGAAGTACATACCCTTTTATGTATTTGGTAAGGACTTTATTGTACATTTCTAACAAGTGCTCTAGATGATTCTGGTACCAGTCTTCTCTGTGCTGAACTGTTAGAAACTGCTTTGGAGTGATTCAGACTCCTGTTTGCACCTCTGTGGAGCTGTTTAAATGAATTACTAAATATAATTATAGTTTTCTCCTAGTTAAATGTGGGGGGTGAGGTAATAGCAGGATCATAAGTTGTCAGTGAATCTTTTTAGCCTAGTAGCTAACTAAATAGTCAGATTGTATTTGTTATTGCAAGACAGTGGATCAGGAGAACGATTTGGAGTGTGAATGGTATGATGTGGGTAAATACGTTGTATCTATATCAGTACCTATATTTAGCAACATATATAACAGTGAGAGAAACTTAATTTTTTTCATTTATATTGTCTCATTGTTTCCCACATTGACTTTTTATTTTGAGTATTTTAGGAAAAATAATTTAGTAATACATTTTCTTTAAGCCCTTCTAGAGTAAAAATAAATGCCTTTCTGTAGCCATCATACATGGAGAACAATTTTGTTGGGTGTAAGAGTTTAATACATTGTGTATTTAGCAGAAAGCTACTAGTGGGTTCTCCCCTAGGGTCCATGCCCTAACTAGCTACAGACTCTTGGCCCTGATAATGGTGTCTGGTATTGCTTCCCAACACTGAGATTATAATTGTACTCCACTGTACCCAGCCTTTGCTTTAAAATTTTGAACCTTTTATAATAGATAAAAGCTTTTATTTCTATCTTCTCTGTTGTTACTGGATTTCTTTATTTACTGAGTCTCCAGCTTGCCTTTCCAGGCAGCAAGATTTCTCTAGAGGAGCCAACCTGGCATATCCTGTCTGCCATATAAAATTTAGAATGTTAGGTCCTCTTATTTCAGAATAAGAAACTTCGGGGAATTTGAAGCTGCAAGAGAAATCTATTCCAGTCAGTATTTGTATAGCTACTATCTCATATATATGTAACATATATATATATATATATATATATATATATATATATATATATATATATATATATATATATATAAAACAAACATTAGAATTTGTCTCGTAGGAAGGATTCCTATATAATTGGAGCAGAATACTAAAAGTTGCAATTGAAAATTTTAAAAATGACTATCAGAATAAACAAATAGATGAGCAAGAGAGTTAATGGGAAAATACTCCTATGTTGTGAAGCTTTAGAAGTTCGTATTGAAGAAGTTAACAAACGAAGAGCAATAGACATGAAAATATAACAGGAAAAAGACATAAGAGAAGCTGTCCAGTGAGAAGGATAATGACAGGAACTGTTCCAGAGTCATGTTCTCATATGGGATGAGTTTACCAAATGATTAGCAGGTTAGTTTAAAATAAAAAAGAAAAGACATGAAATGAGAAAAATCTTTAAAACTTCCTAAGCAAAAGACACCACAAAGGAAGGATAAGCAGGGTAATCGGAAATGTCTCCTCTATGACCCTAGGTAGGAAAAGTGAAATCTTATTTCAAGGTGCAGTAGAGGTGAGTATAGAATTGCATCCCCCAGGGAGGTAAAACAATGAAGTTCAGGCTTATAAGAACTTAGCCTACATAGTTTTTTAAAAAAGGGGTCAAAACAAAAAGAAAAAGAAAGGGTCAAAGAGGCATTTAAACCAATTGAAAAAAAAAAAAAGTTGAAGAAATGCTGGTAATTCCTGGTAGCTACTGGAACAAGTACCCCTCCTCAGGGACCTTGAACACATTTTAAATCAATCAGGGTTTGTTACATAAGAAGAGCAGAAAGATCCTGTAAGCCTACCAAAAGGGGACAGAGTGAAGGAAAATGGGAAGGGGGAAAAACAACTGCAGATACTCTTTATTGATACAGGTGTTTAAGCTGATTGAGAGTAGGAGAGTTTGTGCTCTGGTCATTTCTTAGTATCTAGAAGAATGACAGTCACATAGGTTTTGAGTAGGTACTGCCAAGTAAGTAAATGCTCTAATGCAGATTCTCAGCCTTCCTAATGCTGTGACCCTTTAATACAGTTCCTCATGCTGTAGTGACCTCCAACCATGAAATTATTTTCATTGCTACTGTTATGAATCTAGTGTAAATTATCTCTTATGCAGATGGTTTTAGGTGACCCATGTGAAAGTCATTTGACCCCCAAAAAGGTTGTGATTCTCAGGTAGAGAACTAAACCTCTGCAGACACTAGTGAAGTTTGAGTTTCTTGGAATTTTTCTTCCTTATTGCCCTAATCTCTAACGTTTACTGGTTGTTCAGCATATGTAATAAATGCTACCTGTTGATTTCTCCATTTGTACAAACAGTTATAAAAGTCCAATTCTAGCTGGAAGATTAGGAAATGGCGTGGGAGAAACGCTTATTTATCTTTCTGAAAGTAACACAATTTAATCAGGTATTATGGTAATTCAAGGAATAGTACATTAGACATTTAAAGTCCTGAGATATAACACTAATTTTGAAAACAGAAAATATAAATGTCAGTTTGATAAATCAAGAATTCTAGTATTGACAGGGTTATAATGGCAACACAACAAAGGAACTTAAAATGGAAAGGTGAGAAGAAGACAAGGAGATTTTGCCTCTTGAATTCTAGGCAAGTTCTTACATAAGCCCAGGATCTTTATTATCTTAATTTGCTTCCAGAAGAATTATTTGTATGCACTGTCCCTTTGGTAAGCTAATTTAGTCCTAAATTTGAGAAGAAAATAAATTGTCTAGTATAAATTTTAGTTAACCCTGATAGTAGTAGGGTATTGAGGTAATCCTTAGAAATTTTTTCCATCATAGTGTTGAATGAATTATTTTATATCCTATATTATTTTACTCTTTCAAATTCTTATTTATCAGCAAACAATTTGGTGTGAGATTTTAGGTTTTTTAAACTTTAACCTTTATATTTTTTATGTGTGCAGGTGTTTTGCCTGCATGTATGTTTGTGCACCACATGTGTGCAGTTCCTGTGGAGGCCAGAAGAGGGATCAGATCTCCTGGGACTGTAGTTATAGGTGGTGTGTTAGCCACCATGTGGGTGCTCAGGATGGAGCCCAGGTCCTTGGGAAGAGCAGCCCGTGTTCTTAACCACTGAGCCATCTCTCTATGCTCAGGGTTTGGTTTTAATAGCTGGCCTTTTTTGTTGTTATGGTTGCTGTGACAGAATATTTGTGATTAACATTTTAATTGACATATTTTTGATTAACATTTGCCTCCCCCCCCAGTGGCTGTGTTATATACCAGTGGCCCTCAACAAGGACCTTTCAGGAAATTTCTTCTCTAGTTTATCAAATTAGTCATAAATCTTGGGGGAAATATTTCTTCCATACTTGTGATTGTGAATCCATATTACTAAACTGAAGAGAATTTCAATTGATAAGTTTATTGCTTTCCTCAACATATGTATTGCAGGCTTTTTTTTTTTTGTTTGTTTTTTAAGGTACTATTCCACTCTAGTTGCTGCTGGCATAGAATTTGTAATTCTGCTTCTGCCTCCCAAGTGTGGGATTATTAGGAATAGACCTTAATCCTTTTCATTTAATAAACATAAGATACACATTTTCATAATTTACCAAATAAAATATTTTTTTCGTTTTCTTTCTTTTATTTTTTTTAAGACACGGTTTCTTTGATAGTCCTGGCTGTCCTGGAACTCACTCTGTAGACCAGGCTAGCCTCGAACTCAGATCCACCTGCCTCTGCCTTCCAGGTGCTGGGGTTAAAGGGGGTGCACGCAGGCCAGAAAGTATTTCATGAAAAGGAAATTACATATGATTAATTCCTCAGAGTAAATTGTCTTAGTAAACCAAATTTGGTTTTAGAGTAGTACATTTTTAAAAAAATTATCTGTAGGAGTCTTTCCTGTGTGTTTTAGCTCATAAATGAATACTGATACTGATAAAGTTAAGGAAGGGCCCGCAGTTTCTTTTCCCTTGTGGTTCTGAGTGTAGGATATTCTGTGCACAGGGTTTTGCTGCTGATGGATCACAGCACTTCCTATATTAGTTACCTCTGGCTACCTAGTAGCATAAAACTGGAAACTTAGCACACTGTTTGCAGGTTTTTTTTTCTTAGAAATCAGGGCACAGTTGGCTGGATTCTCAGCTTTAGAATCTCTTAAAAAGTGGCTATGCTGGGCCTAGAATTTCATCTGAAGACTTGATTTGTGTGAGAGAGTTCCTTTCAGAATCATGTCATTTTGGGCTGTTCAAGGCTTGCTGGACTGAGGACCTTATTTTGTTTCCTTTTGACCATTTTCTACTTTTTACCAGGCTAAAGAAGCAGCTTTCTTTGTAGAGTGCTTGTCTAGCATTCAGGAAAGACTTCATAAAACCTCAGCTCCTCAGTTGTTCTTTTGACAGCACGAGCAGATCATGAGCAATCAAACATGCCCCACATAAAGCCAACACCTGCAGACAGTACAAATACCAAGACCTAGGCAGCCCTTTTCCCAACAGTGCATAAAACTGCCATGTTAAACATGACTGGAAATAGACTTCTGCAACAAGCAACCCAAGGAAGCAGTGTCTAGCTAGGTAGGATCAAGGCTTCTGCAGACTACTTACAGAGTTGACAACCTATTCCTGCTGCCTGTTGGGTTGACTAGAAGGAAGTCATCATTGGCCCAGTCCACACTTAGGGAAAAGATTAATTGTACAAACAGGAATACAAAACACTCAAAGCCTTTTCCAGAACTGCTTGTCACAAATGATGGTGCCTGATTGGATTTGTGATTTTTCTCTACAATATTTTTCACGATTTTCAGATATATTAAAGTCATAATTAAAAATAGCATATTTGGGACTGAAGAGATGTCTCATTGGATAAGAACACTGGCTGCTCCTCCAGAGGACTTGGTTTCAATTCCTGACACTCACATGGTGGCTCATAATCATCTGTAACTGCAGTACCAGGATGTTGAAGGGCTTCTGGCTTCTGAGTATAACAGGCATACACATGGTGCACAGACAGACATACAGACAAAACACCAGTACTCAAAAAATAAGAGAACTGTTTAGTACAGAGAACAGGTGATGTGCTCACATAGTCTGAAACAGCTGAAATTTGAGGTGAGAAGTAGTATAGAAAAATCAAATGAAGTTTGAACAGGTTATCCATATGTTAGCAAAATCTTTATTCAGCAGACATCCTTGAACAAGCTGTGGTTTGTTAGACACTAAGAAAGAATAATGAAGGGAATTTCCATTTTCAGGATTTAAAGTTTTATAGCATTGAGTATGTTCTTAAGCATAGGAATTACATTTTGCTATCTTCAAAGGTGTATTTAAGTATCGTTTTAGAAATATTCTAGCCATTGAATTTTTTTATTTTCTTATGAGACTTGCAGTGAAGTTCATGCCAGCGTTGTGTCCAGACTGGCCTTGTATCCTGAATTCTCTGCCTGTAGCCTCTTTAGTGCTGGGATTACAGACCTGTACAGACACCTAGCTCATGCATCTATTCATTGAGCAAAATATGTATCATATTTTAATTAAATGTGGAATATTGTGAATGATAGTAGAACCTTCATTTTACTATTTTTTTCATTTTACTAGTATAAGAAACACTGTACACATAAGTCTTTTTTTTAATGTTTATAATATCATTTGCTACATGATGAATCAACTTCTCATTGTAAAAAAAAAAAAAAATTTGCCCACCAAAGTTTACTAACTTAACTGTAATGTTCCATAATTTTTGGCTGAAATAGACCCTACTTGGGTCCTGGCAGAAAACTTTGAATTTACTGACTATTTTATACATTTGACTAACTATATTGTACTTTTTGTTGAATTCGAAGTAACTTACTGAATGGAAGAAAGCAACAACAACCCAGCTTATAAAATCTGTAGTTATAAACAGGCTATAAGAGAACTGCTATTCAAGCAAGTCAACTTTTCCAATATGGTCTTGAGCATGATAATTGTTTACATTATATGGTAAAGAGTTCAAAATCTGACATTGAAAACATAATTGCATGTGGGTTAAAAAATTTTACTGTGTATTACGTGTGTGTGCTTATGTCTGGGAGTATTGTGTGTGTCATTGTGCACATGTGGTCAGAGGACAGCTTTTTGACTTGGTTCTCTCCTCCAACATTTCTGGGATCTGAGGTCACGCACACACGCTGGTGTTACAGACATATGCCCGGCTTTTGCATGAGTGCTGGGGATCCACGTTTAGGTCCTCATGCTTGTGAGGCAAGCACCTGGCCTGCCTACCTAGTGTCATCTCGTCAGCTATTCTGTTTTACGGACAAGCTCTCATTATGTAGCTTAGGCTGGCTTCCATTTCACATTGAACTTCAGCTTGGGGCTCCTAGGTGCTGGAATGACAGGATGGGCCAGCCTATCATATTCCCCGTCACCCCCTCCCAGTTTATTTTGTATTGATCTTTTTTCTTTTTATTACTTGAGACAGGATCTTTCCAGCGAGACAGGATCTTTCCAGCGCAGGCTACATTCATTGTGTGACATTGAATTCTTGATCTTCTTTCCATTCTGGCTGAAGTCTAATTTCTAGTAGAATAATAGAGTAATACTGTTGGGATTTACTACAATTAAAGGTCATCTCTGAATTGAAATTTCTATTTTTTTCTTTGCAGTTTTGTTTTTAATGTTATTGCCTAATCTGTCAAAACAACATACATGCACCCAAATTTTATTGGACCAATCACAGATGAAAACATAAATTTAGTGCTATCATGTAACCATGTTCTTAGTCTCATTGAAGCACTGGAAATAACATGTTGTAATTGTTTTCCCACTAATTTTTTTTTGTGTTAATTTCTTAGTTTCCCATTTTTTTAAAATTGTACATGTTTCGTTTATTTGATCTTTGGCAAAACGAGTTGTGTATGACTATTTTTTCAAAACTGAAGTGTTAAAAATATTTACATGGGCGTGGGTACAGACAGTTACACAGTGTACAGGTTAGAGGACAATTTCAGGGAGCCTCTTCTTACCATTTGGGTTGTGGGGGTGGAAGTGCTTTCACCCTGTGAGCCATCTCATAGGCCCCGAAAGACTTCCTTATTTTGAAGCTGCTAGCTTAGGCACTAGGACCTGTTGGAGTTGTTCTAGATTATACTGTGGCAGTACAAAGAAGAGGAAGGGTGCTATAATATAAACAGGTTTACACCAACCTCTTTACTCAAAGCAGACTCATTGCGCTTTTCTGGGTAACTTAGAATTTGTTGCATACTACAGACTTGGTCTGTTTTCTCTACATTCTTTTGTCTTTTGCTTTCTAAAAAGAAGAGAAGTTAGCTTTGTGGCACAGAACATGTCAGAAACTTAGCCAAGTCTATAGTGAAAGGTTATCACACACACTCTGGCTTCTGAATGGGTAGGGTTTTTAATTCATCAGGAGTTGCCCATGTCCTGCATATCCTTTTAACACTATTAACTATTGTGTGTGTGTGTGTGTGTGTGTGTGTGCGCGTGCACACATTGTGTGTATATGGCGTGTGTGCATGTCAATGAATGGAGTGGTCAGCAGGCGGATTTGTGTGGTTGTTTCTTCCACGTGGATTCTGGGTGTGGTTTCATCAGGTTTTTGCAATACTTGCCTTTACCCATTGAGCTACTTTGTACCATCCCTTGTTCTACTTTGGGGCATGAATTTTTCCAACATTTACAGATGTTCTTTCATATAAGTCATCAAGTTTTCCTGAAGCATTGAACCTATTAGATGTTTTAACTTTAGTCATGGTCCATCTTAATTACAGTTCAGGCTTTTCGTACATCTCCTGTAATATCATCTACATCTCCTGTACTATCCTACATTTCAGTAGTATTCTTTTCTGTTTCAGTCTGGACACAAACATTGCATTTAGTTTTGTCACATAATTACCTCCAGTCTATTACAGTTTTTCTGTCTTTGTTTCTCATTGCATCTTTTAAAGGTTACCAGGTGTTTTTTGTGTTGTTATTGTTGCTGTTTGTTGTGTTTTACATGCATGTATTTCTGTGCACCATGTGCATGCAGTGGCCCTGGAGCCAAAAGAGTGTCAGATGCCCTGGGACATAAGTTACTGAGTGGTTATTAGTTGCCATAGTTGCCAGAAGCTAAGAATCAAACCTAGGTCTTCTGAACGAATGGCCAGTGCTCTTAAGCACTGAACCATCTCTAGCCACCTGTTCAAGTGTTTATAAATGTCCCTTAATTTCAGGTTGCTTTGAACATTCATTAGACTGAGGTTACAAGTTTTGGGATGGCCATAACAGAAATGTGTTCATTTTATCACGTATCATTTAGTATTGGTGACTTGAACTTTGCTAGTTTATGTTAATGTTTCTAAGGTTTCTTGTGTCTGTCTAGTAGTTTATTATTTTTTGTACTTTGCTGTTTTTTTTCCTAACTCAAGTATTAGGAAGTGAGTGATCACTTACCTCTTTAATATATAAATTGCTCTTTTTCAAATTGAAAAGTCAGATTTCTAAGCTGAAAAAAGTATATTTGTTATATTTCCAGCTCAGAGCTTCTCTTCATTTCTTACTGGATGCTGTGGCTTCTTAAATACCTTTGTGGCTCATTTGCTGGCTTAAGTGGTTATAAAAATGATGCTAATGGTGGCAAACCTTTAGATCATTAGAAGGAAAATAGGCAGTTTGCCTGTGGTGTGAAAGAAGCTGCAGGGCCCTCTCAGGATATTGAGAAAGTCTTGCTTTCTGACTCCTTCCTAGTTTGAAGGAAATATTAGCTCTGTCAAAAGAGTAGGAGTCAGTAAATGTGCTGAGAGTTCATCTCCTTGGACATACTTCTTTTGGTCCTGGCTCTGCAGTGGCCCTCATTCATTTCCCCAGTATTCTTCCTTAGTTTCCGGTGGAGAAGACCTCTTAAACTTACACAGTTTTCTTTCTCCCCCTCAAAGACTCAGTAGCTCTCTTATCTCAGAGTCTGCTTGGTGGAGACTTGCTATTGATGGGAAATGGAGGAAGGATGAAAAGATAAGGATTTTCCCCTAAAGTATTTTTTGATGTGTCATTAAAGTAAAAATTGATTTTTCTGAATCACTTTGGATTGTAGCATAAAAGTATCTAGTGACTTTCTGCATTATCACTGGGTGCTTAATTTATTGTTTCTTAGGTGCACTAAATGGTTGTCCTTTGTATATAAATCATGTTTCCTCCATCTCCTAATTTAGCTTTCAATACCACATACAGCTGTGATGATGTGTGATACATTTCTCATTTATAACAAGAGTCAATGAGCTCATCGATAGTCCATCATTTCTTAGTCTCATGCTTCTGATGTGCTGCCCATGGTCTATAGAAAGCTCATTGTGAATATATACTTTAATGTGAGACATAGCCCTACCTGTCGGTAGTGGGTTTTTGTTTGCGTTCTCTGTGTGTGGGTATGGGTATGCTTATCAGTTCTCACCTTGCATACTGTTTGAGATGGAGTTTCATGTTGTTTGTTCACTCTTGCATATGCTAGACTAGTTGGCCTAAGAGTCCCAGGAATTCTAATGTTTTATCCCAGGGACTACAGATGTGCATTACCTGTCAGGCTTTTTGTGAGTACTGAGGATTGGAACTCAGGTCCTCATGTCTTGAGAGGCAAGCTCTTTATTGAGCCATCTCTCTAGCCCTATAACTGTTTTGAAAGAAATGTATTATATATTTCTCTGAGACTAATTTTTTTGATGAATATTTATTATGCACTGATAACTAATGAATTTGCATCATCCCTCTTATATCCAGGAGCATCTATCTAAATATCTATTTGAAGTCCTCAGTCATAAACAACTTAGATCTAATATAACCCATGTTTCCCTATATGCCCCAGTCTTTGTCCACCTTTTAGATGGCAGGGTCCTATGATATTTCTCTTTTAAAATAATCACATAGATAGAAGTGGGGGGAGGAAAACATGGATTTCACAACATGCCTATGGAGATTAGAGGGACAGCTTTGAAACTGGTTCTCCCTTATGTGGGTTCTGTGGATCGAATTCATGTCTCCTCAGCAAACACCTTTACCCACAGAGCCATCTTGCCAGCCCAATACTTGTCTTCCTTACTCTAATCCATCAGTGAATCTTGGCCACACTTCCAACTTTTGTCCTGAGTTTTTCACTGGCCTGCCTTTTGAAGAGTTGTTCATTTTGTCTTAACCATCTTGACTTACTGCATATTGGCATTGTTAGCGCTTCCATTTTATATTAAAGATTATTTCTGACACAAGACCTCCTATATATCCCAATCTCACATAGAGCTCATGATCCTCTGTTTTAGCCTCTCGGGTACTGAGATTACAGGTGTGCCACCAAGACTGGCTTTATTGCAGTTTTCAAATCAGCCATTCACTGCCTTTTCCACAAAGTTAGGTTTTAATTTTTGTTGTGTTTGTTGTGTTGAGTTCAGTAATGAGCACATTGTGTCTTCGCTTTGAATGGGTTTGAATTCTCAAGTAAATTTTTAGTTCTTTTGGCTATAATTAACATTTTATTCATAGAAAAATGTAACAGAATATTTTTTGGAGAGTTTTAGAGGTGTGAGAATTTTCAGGGGTGCATGCACGTGCCCGTATGTATGCGTGTTAATCTGTTTTGTTTCTGAAGTGTATGTTAAAAATGGAGTGTATATAGAGCTGATTCTTTGGGTTAGCAAGATAGCTCAGTGGGTAAAGGTACCTACTGCCAAGTGTGAAGAGCTGAGTTTGATCTCTGGAACCTACAAGGTGAAAGGAGAAAACTAATGTCTACAAGTTGACTCCCACACGTTTTTAAAAAGTAAGAGAAACAACATCTGAATCCTGGCATTTTCGGGGCTTGCATCCTGGGCTGCCCTGTGTCCTGATTAGAATACACACACACTGATAGAAATTTTCTGTTTAACTTTTCATGTGCTTGTTTTACTAAGAAAAACATGTTACATTCTCCTATCATGAACTTGTTACCTATTCCTTGTAATTCTATTTAGTATAAAGTTGTGATTAATATTGTTACAGCGTTTAAAAACTTGAATGTAACATTGATAACATTTGGATGTCCATGTCTGTCTGGAGCAGTACTTTCATCTCTGACTTGATTATTCTGTCTGACATCATTTGTTTGTGTTATAATGTGTTGTGTAATGTAATGTGTAACTTTCCTGTGTCCTTGTGCTTTGGATTTATTTCTCATAAATATGTAATAGGAGATTTTGAAAATTCTTCTAGTTTCATTTCCATGCATCAATGTACATATATGGTGACTCATATTATAAAAATGTAAATATATTTATTTTTTACTCTCTTAATTTCTCATATATCTTTTAGTCTTCTCATATCTTAGATTAATGGAGTTTTTTTCTCCTTTTTGTTTTCTTTTATAGTTTTCTATCTCCTGTCCCTTGAATTGAAAGTTACGCTTTATAAAGAGAGATGCATTAAGTATGTAATCTGTAGTGATTCTGTAAAAGTTGGTTACAATTCAAACTGAAACATTCTCTCTAATTTCTTTTTAAATAATACGTTATCCTCGTTGTAACTGATTACCTGTTATACCTTCCTGTTTAGTGTAGCCGTTAGTTACCACCCCGACCCTCACCCCACCTCCCTGTTCCCTTGTCGTCTTCTTCCCCTAGACTAGCCAATAACCCCTTGGGGAGACAGTCTTAGACCGTCTTTATTCATCTAAACTTCACTGGAAGGACTAAAAAATATATAACATTAACATCTTAAATCTTGTAGGAAAATAGGGATATAAAGAGGAGATAAACTATATTGAAATAGGCCTTTGATTTTGGATTTATTTAAATGGTTTGTAGTAATCATGTTATGTGATACGTAGAGATAAAAATTAGTATTTGAAGAGCTGCGTCTAGAGATGATTTGCGTTACATGTGCCTGTAGTGAAAGGCACTACCTAATGATTGTATTTTGTTATAATATTTGTATTTTTCTTTCAGGAGAGAAATAGAAACAAGCAATAACCACCGTGTGGAGATGTCCTATTAAAATGACAACACTAATGATGTAGACTCTGGAAATGCCTAATAAGTCAAAGAAGACGTTATTAAAGCTTTTTTTTTCTGCTTAAGGTGACATCTTTGAACACTTTAACACGAAATTGACTCTTCTTGTAATGGTTTTCATCAGCGCATCTGCCCTTATACTCTCACCAAACACACTTGAGAACTGTAACTTCGTCGAGCACTTTCTGTCCTGAAGCTTTTCCCAGTACCTGCTGTCTTTTGTAATTATGCATCCTAGCTAAGGCACAGAGGACTGAACGAACGCAAGGATTCATTAACTCTTTGAATTTGTTAAGTACTAACAGTTAACCATTAGAAGTGATTCAGTGATGTAAGAGTCTCACTGCTTCAACCTTTTCTTTGTTGTAGTTTTTAAATTGTCAATTTTTAGCTATTTGACAGATTAAAAGCAAAATAATCATGCCATATTTAGTCCTGGAGTTCAAGTCTGAATGTTTATGTGAAAAATTATTGTAGTAAACTTTTAATATGGCAAAGCAACCTTATGCTCTATTTTAGCCAAATGAAACATAATCTGAAGTTATATTAGAAGATTTCCCTTGTCTTAAACTATTTGGTGTAACAGAATACTGATATGCAGCTTGGTGGACTTCACCAGTCAGTGCACACCCCCTCCCTCCAGCCATGTGTGCACCAAGAATGCGCAGTGGTTTGAGGGATTGTTTTGTTTCTACCACTTAATGAATCTCAACATTTTGAGTAAATGTACCTCAGTCTAATCAGACTTTTTATGACCTTTATAACTACATTTAAAACCCTTAAATCCTATTTCTGGGTGTTTGCGAGCCTGATTGCTATCATGAAGTAAAAATTTATTACTGTAGGTATTCACTAGCTAAATAAACATAGTTCTTGTTTAGCGAGCATATACTGTTCCTCAACTCTTCTCCAGCTTTTGCAGTGTCCTGGCATCCTTAAAATACTTTGAAAATATGCCTTGATCCATGAATTAAATCAGTATCTAAGTGAATGTGTTGATGTTTTATTGATCAGATCTATATAAGTGGGAATACAGCATATATCTGGGTATTCTTATAGTTATCTTTTTAACGTCCTATTTTTTTCATTAATTACATATCAACATTAATTTTGTATCTTGAAACAAATTGATTTTGTATAATTGAATGTGTTGTGCATCTGTATTGAGTGATTTGATGGCATAAGGTTATGAAATGTCCTGCCCCTTATATTACTGTTTCAAAAGGAAAAAGCTATGTAGAATGATATGTTAAGGGTGAAAATAGCAATACAGTAGATTTGAATACCTTGATGTTTTGCATTACTCCATTTATGTTTACATCGTGTTTAGAGATATTTTCATTTGCTCTCGTCTCTGCTCACTTCAACTCTAAAGCCTCATGATGGATATTTCTTTGAAACTTTGATTTATATAATTTTTGTACAATGTTTTAGAATGTACAAATATTGTATTTTTTATTAGAATACAGTATTTGTAGATAACCATAGCTACTTCAAAGTTACATGGTAGTCCCAGTATAGTTATGTCAGTGTTTACTGAAGGGAACATCAAAATATTAATGGTATATTACAGAATGAAAACTTTCATAAAGGAAAATTGCACCTATTTTACCTTTTTGAGACTAAGCCATGAAATCTTGTAACACGTCTCTTAACTATTTATAATGAAAATTGGCATTTGGGTATAGTCAGCACAGCAATGTTCTATATCCCTAAGATTGTATAGGTAGGCATTTCAGAGGCGACTCTTGTCATTCTGGAGGTCCTACTGGAGAAAACTGTAAAAGGGCGACCTTGTAGGAAGGAGCTGAGTCCTCCCCTGAGGTTCTCTTTTTCTTGGTGCTTTATTAGCAACTCTGGATATTTTTATAAAACTAGTTACATTATAAACTAATTCAGTCTTGTTTAATTTACATTAGGTTTTATGTAAGAAATGTCATCGAAATACCCAACAAGCAAGCTGATTGCATAGGCTCAGACAGGGCCAGTGTAGCTGAGAGTCTGTCCACGGTGAGGAGAACATCCCAGTGCCTTTAACCTGAATTTCTAATCTTAAGTGAAATGGGTGCAGCATTCCTTGGAAAAAGCTTCCACTTGGTAAATTTGTGTTTTTCTCACTTAAGTATTCCCCAAAGCACCAACCTTCTCTTCCTTCTTGGTCAGTCATTGTATTGCAAGATAATTTTTCCATTAAATGAAATCATTACAGGTTGTCTCTAGCGGACAACCAACAGAATGTTTAGCTGTGGGGACCAAAAGGGAGAGAGCCTGGGCTCTACAAGAGTAGATATATAATAAATGTTTGAATAATCATAAATTAAGACATATTGGTCCCATGATTTCTTAATGTTTTTCCAATTTGTCATTTGAATGATTCTTATTAAAGTTATGTGGGGATTTTATTTTTAAAGGTATTATAGTTTGTATATTTAACTGTAAGGGGGAAAGTGTAACCAAAATTAGTATTCTATTACTATACATATTGGTACTTGAAAATTCCTTTAAAAAAAAAAGTCAACCTTTTAGTGCTTAATTCCTCATTTTAACATGTGATCTTTCTAATTGAGAAGCTGTGTTATTTTTGAGTACCATGCATGAGGGGTTAAACTGATGTTCAAACAGTTTGCAATAACAAAACCCAATCAGCTTAAGTCATTCAATCATTTCAAGTGCACTCTGCATCCTTTAAAAGTAGGTTGTGAGATTTTAAGAGAATTGTGTTTTCATTAAGTTTTGCATATCTTTTGTTATGCCATGTAAATTCCCTTTTTCATATGATTAAAGGAAGGGTATGATGAAATGATTAGTTCATTTACATTCACTTGTAGCAGTTACATGAGAATTTGAATTTTGTCGTGTTTGGGTTTGTTCATTCCTGTGAATGATGGTACAGTAGGTGAGATTTTTTTTTTTTTGTTATGGTACCGAACTCACCATTTGGTCCTCTTTAATCTTTGAGGGTTTCAATAAAAATTGTTCACTCATACCTGTGTTCTTTCCTTTTTATCTATCTTTATAAATATATGCTGCCTCCTAGAAAGTAATGATTTTCCTGATTAACAAATGCATTTATTTGTTTTAGTCATTTAAATTAGATGAATTAAAGACTGGAAGGATCCCTTTATCCAGTCTAATCAGCTTGTTGGTTCACATGTTCTTAATACGGAAGATCGGAGAAAGGGGAGGAGAAGGCCTCTTTTTTTTCTTTTCTTCTAATGTAATAGGAGGAAGTAGTGGTTCCAGCTATCTAAGAACCTATCTTGGACCCAAGGAATGCTTTTCTGACAGTTTTACCTTATTTCTTAGAATTAATGGAATTCATATGGATAGTCATGATAATTCTGGATGGTATGTTGATCATTAACTTAGCTCTCTATAAAGCATCTGTTCACATGAGAAAACTAAAAATTGAGCTGTGTTCTTAAAACCAGTTGTGTGTATGCAAAACCTACCAGCTGTGTCAGGCACCCCTGCTGCAGTAGCATGGGGAAGTGTGGTTTAGTTTTCATAGAATCGAAGACACTCACTGGTCCTGTAGCTGGAACCTGGTTATTCACTGATCTTGCCTTTCAGTGTTGGATTTAAATTGATCCAAAGACATCCAAGTGTTTTCCCCATTTCACAGTGTTTCTTTGTCAGGTTAGAGCAGTTTGACAGAAAACCTGGAAAGACAGCCAGAGTTCTCACCTACCTTCCAACCAGCTTCCTGAGATCTTAGAAATTAATGAGCTTGGATCCTTCATTGCTGAAGTATACACTTTAAATTTTTTCTTAATTTTTACCTAATGTCCCTTTTTCAGGATCCCATTAAGAATACCATGGCACTTGTAGTTTTCCTGTCTCCTTTCTTAGGCTTCTGTTTGACGATGATATTGTGTAGAATGTTCCTCCTTTGGAATCTGGCTGGTAATTTTTGTGGTTATTTGGGTTATGAGCTTGAGGGAGGAGGACTGCACATGTGTAAGGTTTTTTTTTTTTCCTGTCACATATCAAGGATGCATACAGTAACGTGTCTGTTGATGTTAAACTTAGCACCTGGTTGAGGTTGTGTTTGTTGGGTTCTTAAAGCTCCTCTTGAGTACTGTGCCCACGGCTGGACCTGGAGTCTGGCACATACTGTGCAGGTGCTCACTGCAGAGCTGCTTCAGTTTCCCTTTGTCTTCTGAGACAAGGGTGTGATGGCTTATCCTGAATGACAGCTTGCTTACTTTGAACTGAGAAGCACCTTGTGAGATTAGTAAAGCACACCTCTGGGTGTGCTTCTGTGAGAGTGAAGGCCCTTTCAGGGACTTTTAAATAAAGGGGAGGACCAGCCTGGATCTGAGGTCATCACCTAATAGACTGAGGGCTCAGATGGAATAAAAGGAGGAAGAGAAGAGATGTAAACATCTCTGTTTCCTGGCTACTGTGATTTGAACTGTCTCCTCCACCCACCCATCCTCCACTGCCGTGCTAAAACGGGAACCAAAACAGCCTTGTTTCTCCAAGGTATTTGGTCACAGTGTTAGAAAATGTCTGACTAAGCATGAGGCCTTTCTCTGTGACTCATTCTGTCCTCAAGCCTACTGTCTGCCCTGCCCCCTCTGCTAGGATTACAAGTGTGCGTCACAGTGCCCCGAGCGTTAGTCTTCTTCCTCTACTGCATTCAGAGGAAGTCACAGTCCACATTTTAGTGAAGAATTAGTGCACAGGAATCCAGGAATCCTAATTATTCACCCTCATTTGCCGAAAAGCTTGTGTGTCAATCTCCTTTAGAAAGATATGCAGAAGTCTTGGAGGAACTTTAACAGGACTTGTACTTATTTCAAGCATAATTGTCTATATCAAGAAGCAAAGATTCTAATAAAGGGGTTGGAGATAAGGTTTATGTCATGGGGAAAGTCTGGCTGTTGCGTCTGTAAGTAGGAACTGATAGCCATTCAGCTTTTGTTGGAGAAAAATCTGAGGTATGAGATGTGATTGATGGTGTGCTCCTTTAGAATGGAAAAGTTTCAAAAAAGGGCAGCATCTTTGATAATTGATCTTTTTATATATAATTTTAAAAATCAACATAGCACTTGTACAGAGAGTTCATTATGTGTCTGTGACATGTAATGATCAGGTAAGAATTGTCAGTTGCAGCTACTTCACTATGATAGGGCAATGGATGCTGCTGCCACTTCCTGTCCCCACTAACCACCTCTCTCCCACGCTTCCCAGTTTCTGCTAACTGCTGTTCTATGCCCTCAGTGGTTACGTGAGATCATGCAGTATTTGCCATTCTTTGCCTGGCTTATTTTCCTTGACAGAGTGTTGATGAAATTCTTTTGAACAGTCTAAGCTGATTTTTTAATATAGCAGCCAAAAACATGGGCTTTGGAGGTCGGTAACTAACAGTTTCTGGAATCTGAGACTCCTACCTAAGTCAGCCTATGTTTCCTGGTGGGTTTTGAAACCAAATAGTAAAATAATGATAATAAAATGTATTTGAGGGCGATTAAATGAGATAATACCATTATGCATTTAATTCTACCTACCCCTGGGCTTGCTTTAAGCCTCAAACATCAACTCTCTGTTTATGAGGAATTTAGGGTCTGTTGTGCATTTGGAGGTTATTTTAGGGTAATTGTTACTACTTGAGTGTAGCTTTTAGAGGTTGTAGTAAAATGGATTAGTTTCTTACTGCTTTATTGAGAACTTGAGAGCAATCACTCTAGTAATAAAGCTTTGTTAATTATGCATCTTTGCTGCCGAGATCCACTTTTTTTTTTTTTTTTTTTTTTTTTTTTTTTTAGCAACTACCACCCGTGCTTTCCTAAGAAAAGTATATCAGTAGTTTCTCTTGCCAGAGCTGACTGTAGAGCAGAAGGTCAAATAGACTAAAAGGAAAGTAAATATGGAGGCAGAATGGTTAAGGGAAGCCCAGAAAGAGTAGAAACTTGTCTTCTTCTTACTACAAATGCCCCTTGATGCTGTCATTTAAGTATATAGGCAAACTGTAACTTCCTCTCATGAGTCACATTTCAGAGCAGAAACAAGTGTGCGTGTGTTACTACTTTGTCAGTGGAATCCTGCAGTTTTAGATGGAAGAGGCATTTGGTGCACACAAACGGAAACGTCAGCTTTAACTATTCTAGTGCCACGCCAAGGAAAATAAAGTTTACAAATGAAACTTTGTTTCATTTACATTACCTTCAGTATAACAGTATTGTGTTTTCAGTATCGGAGGGACTATATCCAACAAATGTACACAAGCTTATTTTTACTTGGACTAGCTGGGTTGGCTTGGAATTGTCTGGGAAGTGCCCTGAGCTGAGATCTTAACAGTTGACCTTCATATCTTTGGGTCTTAAGACTGAGGAGTCTTTCAACTGTGAGTTGAAAATCATTCAGGAAAATTGTGTGTGTAGAGCCTGTACTTTGCTGTCATTCTCCAGACCACAGGCTAGCTGCTGTTCTCCAGCATGTGTGTTGTGTTAGGCGTTAAGGGAGCACAAGGTGAGTGGGAGTGTTCGAAGACCCTGGGGGCTGATGAAGCCTTGAGCACCTGCAGGATTGCGCATCCAGGAGTCTGCAGCCATGCCTTCCATGCAGACACACAAACATTTTCTATCCCTACCAAGAGTCATTTGTGCTTTTTAAAAAATGTACATTAGTGTTTTGCCTGCATGTATGTCTGTATGAGGGTATCGGGTCCCCTGGAACAGAGGTTACAGACTGAGCTGCTGTGTGGGTGGTGGACTTGAACCTGGATCCTCTGAAAGAGCAGGTAGTGCTCTTAACCACCAAGCCACCTCTCCAGACCCCATTTGTGCTTTGTTTATAAGCTTGTTTCTCCCATCATATTTACTCCCATTAGAAGTTTTAAGTATGTAAATTGATCAAACACAACAGAATTGCTTTTAAACTAATTTGGCTGCTTTGGGATATGCCTGATAAAAGGTGAGTTGTTCGGGTATTGAAACTAAAAGCCTGAGAGGTAAATGGAGGAGTTTGCACTTAGTGTTTGCAAGTGATTATTCCAGTTCTCACCCCACGGAGAAATGTTATATGATGCCTTGGAGGTCGTAGAGGAAAGACATCAGGGAAATCCGGTCAGCAGATTCTTTACTCAAATGGAAGTAATCTTGAGCCGGTGTCAACCATTGCAGTTAAAGCATATTTTTAAACAGTTTAAGGTTTGTATGTATCACTTTTTATGATTCATTCCTCAGCTAATATGCTTCCTTTAACAGTCTCCATTACTAAAATTTTAACCTGAATTACACTTTGCGAAGTTTTCAGGTTTTTTTCTTTGCAGAAAATAAGTTGTCTCCTTTTGCGTGTGGCTGCACATGTGCTTGTATAATCATAAACCGTCACAGCTCTTGAGACGCAATAGACTGCAAAGTACAGCATGCCAGTCCTTATCTGTTTATTTCAGATGTCTCCAATGATGTGTTCCATATGAAAAGTTGGAAAAGTGTCTAAAGCCATGGAACCTCAGGTTTCGGGGACCGTTTTGAGAGAGGAAATTATTTCTGTCCTTTTTTCAGGATTTATGTAACAACCAGTTCATGAATTACGTAGCCTTCGGTTTCCAACTAAATTTGCTTTGTTTTAATGTCCTGTTGTTTCTCAGGTGCCATTTCTAAGGTCATACAATAAACAAATGGAATAAATAATATTTAGAAATAAACTAATTTTGATTAGGGTTCTGTAGAGGAGCACGTGCATGCGTGAGAGTGTGAGAGTGTGTGTGTGTGTGTGTGTGTGTGTGTGTGTAGAGAGAGAGACACACACACAGAACTTATTAGAGTGACTTACAGGTTGCGGTCCATCTAGTCAACAATGGCTGTCTACGAATGAGAGGTCAAAGAATCCAGTAGTGGTTCAGTCCACAAGGCTGGATGTGTCAGCTGGTCTTCAGTATACTCTAGAATCCTGCAGAAGTAGGCGGGATGGACTTGCCAGTGAGAGTGAGAGCAAGCAGGCAAAGTAAACGCTTCCTTCTGTTCCTTCTTCCGTGTCCTTTATAGAGGCTGCCGGCAGAAGGTGTGGGCCGGATTAAAGGTGGAGTCCACCTCAAAGATCTGGATTGGAAGTGGGTCTTCCCACTTAAAATGATTTAAGAAAGAATCCCTCACAGGTGTGCTTGGGTTTTAGTTAGTTCCAGATCTAACCAAGTTGACAACTATCAAGAATAGCCATTGCAACAGCCAAAGTTAAAAAGGTTTTTACCCAAAAATTACTTTGCGTAGCATTTTGGTGATTCAGGTTTCAAAAGACATGAATGTGTCAGCGGTTATGTTGGCCCGTTTCAGAAGTCTGTATTCCTCTGATTTCAGAGTAACTGCTCAGATTACTTAAACTCCACTCTTAATTGATTCTCCAAATAACATATGAATAGTAATCAATAATGTCAGATTTGTGGCGTTTGCATAATTCATGATGATGTAAAGTTCTTCACTATTACCTGGTTCATCTGAAGACATTGAGACAAAGGGCGTTTCCTTGTGGGTCAGGTGCTGCCGTTTACAAATGTTAAGGCACTGCTTTATTAAGTACAATGTGGATTGTCTTGTGCATTCAGTCAGTTGCAGCATCTCTTGTCACGTGAAAGCAAGCTCATGAAACTGGTGTCATTTCTGATCCATTTGGCACTGGGACTCCTCTTGAGAGCTTGTCTCCTTAGTGCCCACTGGTGGGCTGCTTGCTGTCCGTGCTCCTCAGTGTACATGGGTTTTCTCTGGCAAGTCTGTCAGATCAGCACCACCATACACAGGCCTTCTGGCCCTCAGCAGTGTACATCTCTCTCCTCTTGATCTTGGTACAGAGGCAGGTGCCCTTCTCACATACTCATTACAGTGGATTTGCAGAGTCAGCTTTCATTGCCCATTTTCCTTTATCATCTCACCGACTTAAAAAAAAGTTTACCAAACAAAATTACTTTGGGTTTGCCTTTTTGGAAATTATTTACTATGTTATAAAGACTGGCCCTGACCTCTTGGACTCAAATGATCTTCCTGGCTCAGCCTCTTAGAATAGCTGGGATTTACAGGTGTACACCTGCTGTCCTAATTTTTATACCGAGAGAAATCTGTGTGCGGGTAATAAAGATTTTATTACTGCTTTCCTTTTGATAACAAAAATCAAAATGTCAAAAAGAATAACAAACACATTCTGAGCATAGGGTGTTGTAGATGTAGATTTTCAGGCAGGAATTGTTTCGGGACCTAGATCTGACAGAACAGTTCTCTGTAATCCTGACGCCCTGCGAGGTTTTGGAATTTTTGCCTCTTGGCCTGCACAAGCTAGTGAACTGCATAAGCCAATGAACTTAAATACATGAGCACTTTTCAGCCATGCACAGAATTTGCCTCAGTCCTAATTGCCTCCCATCTCGTGACCACACCAGGGCTGTAAGCCTAGACTTTGTAGTTCCCATTTCAGAGTCAGCTACAGGCAAGGCTGCTTTCAGTAGTTGACTGATGGGTAAAGCAGATTAGAGAACAACTTTAAAATTGACAAGTGAATTAAACGGGAATACGCCTTGGTGACATCTTAAAGATCTGAGCCCTGGCTCTTCTGGAGAACTTGTGTTTCTTCTAATTTGGCTGATGCTTTTCCTTTCTCTGGGTCCAAGTGTAGACCCCACAGATCCTTCTTACAGCCGGTGATTTTTCAGCATTCTTATGACCAAATTTGTGTACACAAGTGAAACTTGAAAGTTAAGCATAGCTGTCACTCTTCAAGAACCTAACTGCTCCTTATTTGTGCTCATGCAGGGAAAAGGCCAAATACATGATGCAGGGGCAGGCTTCCAGCTCCAGAGAAAGTGTAGGGTATCGCAGTAATTGTTTTTACTGATTGGCTTAATCTGGTATCCAGTTGGTTGTGGAAGGATAACACAAGTAAGAGCATTACAGGCGGGACAGCAGGGAGGAATGTGGAGAGGGTGTTGTTGAGATACACTGTATGAACAATTACAGAAATGGCCAGCAGAGGGAGCTATTGAGACTTGATTACATTTTTCTTTATATTTGTTGGATTTTTTGTTTTTTGCTTCAAATTATGCTTTAATTTTCGTTTTGTGTTCCTGCGTGCACACGCATATGGGTGTGTATTCACCTGTGGAAGCCAAAGGTCAGTCTTGGGCATGGCTCTTGAGAAATGAATGTTATTCACTAATCTTTTGAGACATGTTCTGTTATTGGCCTGCCACTCAGCCTTTTTTTTTCCTCGGCTGTCCGGCCAGGGCACCTCGGGGCCCTGCATGTCTTTGTGGTGGTGGGATTACAGCTGCATGTTGCGATGTTTTCTTACACGTGTGGTGGGGATCTCTGGTGCCTGCGCTTGAAAGGCAAGCGCTTTGCTCACTGAGCGATATCTCCTATGTTTTGATTTAAGCTTTCTCATCTCAATTTCGATCTTCAGGAAAACTTTTGTCATATTGGAGACTGTCTGTAAAATTGAGGAACTGCAAATCGATCAATCAAAGCTCTCCCCATCTACCCTGCTGTCATCCTCATCACCCTATCACCATAACTGGTGTAAGGAAGTAAAGATAGTTTTATTCAAAGTTCAGAGAATAGTTGATTCTGTTGCATAAATCTGGGTCATCAAGGTCTGCCGTTCTCTATGACATTTTTCCTAGTTGTTTTTTGTTTCGTTAGGGTTTCTCTAGCTTGCCCAGGCTGGTATCCTGAGTAGCAGATGCTGCTGATGTTCTTACACAGGGGTAGTAATTGCAGTAGAACAGTTGCTTACCTCGGGCCAGGAAATGAGATAAGGAGTCACTCCCAAGAGCTTAATCCGGTGTCTCAAGGACTTCCCATTAGCTCTAACTTACAGACCCTACCACCTCTTAACATGGCCTTTAACATAGCCCTTTGGGGGATACTCATGAAAAGCACAGTTGCTGACAGTGGTGATTGCTGTCTTTGTACATTCTCGGTACGTAGATAAAACATTGTTTTCTTCTAGCGTTTTTCCAGACTTCTCTGTATCAGTCACTCTGAGCCATGCTCTCAGTCAATTGGATGACCAGTCCTAACTACAGTTGGATACTGTAGCCTGAGACATGTAGCTCACATGTCTCCCAGAGCCCTCTAGTGGTTTTGCTAAAAAGTGACTCTAAAGTTGGCTTCAGGCACCCTGTTGAGAGAGCAGTTCAAGTGCAGTGTGTATGTGTCTGGTTGCACAGGAACATGGTGCATGTTGGAAGTCAGAGGACAACTTGTAAGGGTTGGTTGTCTTCTACCATGTGAGTCTTAGGAACTGAACTCGGGCCTGGGTGTCAGAAACCTTTACCTTCTGAGACATTTCACCAATCCATAAGCCAGACTCTTGCTCATTTATTTATTTATTTATTTTTTAATGTGACCCCTTGTGGGCATGAGGATTTATCATACAGAAGGAATGCAGAGAGGCCAGGATATGGCTGGTGCTTCAGGAGAGAGTGTGGTCTCGCACTTTGAGCAGTCACCCTCTTTAGCCTCCACTGCTGCCTTTGATCATGCTGAGGTTTTGGAATTGTAAGCAGCATTTGCCCAGTGCCAGAATCCTCTCAAAACAAATTTTTGGATGAACAATGAATGAGTCAGCCCATGGCTTTTGTCCCAGTCTGATAATACTTGCAAGTGTCTAATTGTTGTCCTTTATGTAAACTTATCTAGTTCCTCCTGCTTCTTGAGAAGCACTTGGATCTAGAGCTAGACAGACTCTGGCAGGCTTCACGTCTCTGGGACTGGCTTCCTGCACCTGGTCCTGCAACACTGTGAAAGGTGCCACCCCGAGGTGAGTGAAATGTGTGTCAGAAATAGATAGTGTGAAAACTCAGCACCGGCTCCTTCAGTTCCTCCATCAAGGAACTGGAAATGAGCTTGGTGTTAGCTTGCGTGTTTGTCAGTACCCCCTCCCCCGCCCCGACACCCTTTATTTTTTATCAGCAACAAGGGAAGTGGTAGTTGGTATCTTTTGTTTTAAACCTCGCCTACTTGTCCCTCTAAGAGCAAATTAAGGGTCCGCTTCTCCTCATATCTGTTAGTTGTCTTGGAAAATGGAGTCAAAGAAAATGTGGATAAAACAGTAGTTGCAGTGTGCTTTTACTGAAAACAGTATGTGCAGGAGCTCAGTGTGCATCGGAGAGGTCAGTTCACTGCCAAGTCCCCGTGGCTGAAGCCTTTACCAGTAGGTTCAACATGTTAGTTCAGGAACAAATATTTTCTGTGTTTTTTTTTTTAACCTCTTTGAAACGGATAAAAATGGCCATAATTCCTTAGTCATGCCTGGTTCCCCACTTTTGGAAATAGAACTTATCTTCCCCTTGAATAAAGCCTTGGGACTGTGTAGCCAAAAACATAGTGGATGGGATAGTCTTACCTAATGACCCAAGACTTAAAGTCTGTCAGCTTCCAGTCCTGTCATGTAGGTATGCCCAGTTGGACATTTATAGATCTGGCTGTCCTATTGGAGAGCTCACATGACACCAAATACAGAAAGCCAGACCCATCTCAGAACCCAAGGAAACCTTTGAATGGCTTCAGCTGCCCCCCATTCCCCGCACAGCAGAATCGCCCCGTTGAGCTTGCTCAGCCTGCAGAAAGGTGAGAAGATAGCGTGATTGTCCCCTTTAGTCCCCTACGGATTGTTGTGGTTTAGAAGCAACAAGAAATCATTTCTTTGAGGTGGGTTGTTCCTGGGAAAAAAAACAAAAATCAACCGATGGGTTTGACTTTGGGAGGAGCAATAACAGGAAAGAACTTAAATTGTTAAGAAAGACTTTAACTTGGGGAGAGAATTGACGTTAGATGCAAGAAAAGGAAGTCCTGTGGTACTAAGAAAGCCCTGCGGAAAGTTGATAAAATGGAAGAGAATGTATCTCGTGAGTGGTGATAGCTCTGCCCACTTCGTTCCCCTCACCAACCTCGAAAGAGTGGTGTCAATATTTCTATTAACTAGTGAGATAATCTATACTGGAGTTAAGTTTCTTTCCCAGCATCACACCTGGCAAGTTGCAAACTCAGTTTTTTATCATAATTACATCAAAGGGATTTCAGAGTAAACGTACCAATGGGATCTGTCACTAAGACCAAAATATCTGATGTGGACCACTGACCAGAGGAATGATTATGTTGGCTTATGGTTTCAGAGGGCTCAGCCCATGATCTTTTGGCCTCGTGCACTTGGGCAGAACATCAAGGCAAAAGAGACTGTTCTTTATTTCTTGATGGTCAGAGGGGAATGCGGCAGGCACATGCCAAGAGCAAGATGGACTTAGGACACAGTGAGTTTGGGGCTGCTTACATGAGCATGGATGGGTGAGAGGATGTTTAGAGAACCGTGCATGGGTGGCATAATGATGGCTTCACCATAATATATCTCTGTCCCAGCAACCAATTAACTGCCAGTAGCTTCTCAGGGAGGTGTTGGTCCTCATGCACCACCCCGTTAGCAACCAGTAACTGCCTATACATCCCCAAGGAGAAGGTAGCCCTCACAAACTGCTCCTGAATTCTTGAGGGAATGTTGATGGGTCGAATCTTGTTCAGGTATGTGCAGACAGGTAACCGTAGATCCTGTGGGTGCATGGGTTACCCAGATGACAGCATTCTGCAACACTCCTCCCCTTTCTCTAGCTCTTAAATTGTTTTCATCCTCTCTTCCATGATGAGCCTTGCACTTTGAAGGTGTGGTCTGGACGGGCTGTTTCAGGTTGGGCAGTTCCTTATTCTCAGCGTTTTGACTAGCTAAAAGTAACTGCCGTTCCGTGCCGGGAATCCTCCAGGCCTTCAATACCAGACTTGTATTGCTAAGACATGAGGCCTTGTAAACTAGGCAGCTACCAGACTCTTAGCAACTGTTGGACTACCCAGTCCATATCATGAAGACCAATGTCAAAAATCCTCTCTAACAGGAACAACCTCAACAGGTCACAACCATAGCTTCCCAGCTCCTGCCCATGACCTCCCATAGTCATAAAGCTCTGTGCTAAGTTTGCTATGTGAGACGTGGCTTTCTTCCTGTGGAGTGAGCCTCAAATCCAAAGTGGTCAGGATGCCCTGTAACAGACATGCTACCACTGCACCAGACTGGCCAGTCCACTAGTGTTGCATGCAGGGTCCATGGCTGAGTAAGACAGTTGATAACAGTTATCCCCCAGAAGCCTGCACAGCACCTTTGGACACTATGGGGCCCAGCAATCAGGGAGAAGGCTTCTAAGTCCCAGATCCGTTTTTCTATGCCCTATTCCCAGGACGTGTAGCATCTTCAGCAGCAAGGTCTTACCATCTAGTTCCAGTCAGTAACCAGTAAGGTAGGAAGTAAATATATTGTTTGGGGCTTTCAGAAGTCCCCCCAGAATTTGATAATCTTTAGAAGGAATCGTCGACTGATAGAGGATTGTGAATATTTGGAAGAATCGTGCCACTTGAATTTTCGTGTTTCTTGAATTTCTAATTTGATGTTTCACTTCTGTTTTTGATGGATGTTGTCATGGTTATCTAGACTGTCAACTCGATCTGGAATCATCTAAAGGGCGAGCTACTGGGTATGCTTGTGAATGATTTCCTTTTTTAAGAAAGTCCTTTAGATGTGTTCATCTTATTTATGTGCAGGGCGTTTGCCTGAGTGTACAAACATATGACATGTGCATCACTGCTGCCTGTGGAGGCTAAAGGAGGCGAGAGATCCTCCGGAAATGGAGCTTTGCATGGTTGTGAGCCACAGTGCGAGTGGGAACCACCTTCCGGGCCCTGTTAATGATTTTCATGATCAGATTATTTGAAATGAGAAGGTCCGTCTTGAATGTTTGGGGGCCCTTTCCAGTCGCAGCTCAGATAAGAGATGAAAGAAGAAAGCTTTGCTTTTGCCTGCGCGGTTTCACTCTGAGAGGTTCATCCTCTTCCCTTGCTACGGCTGCTTCATTCCTTTGCTGACATTAGGGCCTAGCTTCAGGCCATCAGTGTGGACTGAACCCCGGCAGCTTTCCAGGGACCGTCTGGACCTTCGGCACCACACTGGGATTGCTGAGACATCCAGCCTCCTGAACTGAACAACGGAGTTTTTGGCTTCTCTGTTACAAGACAGTCGCTGTTGGAATGCCCAGACGATAACATGTGAGCCAGTCTCATAAGAGAACCCCCTTTAACACATATTCATCCTATCCATTCTGTTCATATAGAGAGCCCTGACTAATGCAGAGACTGCTTATACTTTTATGTGAGTTCCTTTTAAGGAAGAGTCTTCTCTTAATGTGTCTCGGGATATCTGATTGTTGGTTAGTGTTGAATGCTTTCACTTTTATTTTTTTGGTGTGTGTGTGTGTGTGGTATAGTTTCCTGGTACTTCCTTGGTAGTGATTAGCTTGATTTAGTATGTTCCATATTTGAGGTTTCACTTTTCTGTAGGTTTGACAAGAGTGGGGTACTTCTGGTGGATCAGGCACCTGTGTTGTAGTAGAGTATGATTGTACTTTCTGTGATTACTAATGTAGTCTTTTTAAAACGTTGGCTTTGTGTGTGTGTGTGTGTGTGTGTGTGTGTGTACGTGTCTGTGCATTTGTGCATGTGTGCTCACATGTCCTGATATGTGAATAGAGGTCAGTGGACAGAGGTCAGAGGAGTTGATTTTTCCCTTCCTCCATGTAGGTCCTACGGATGAAACTCAGGTCGCCAGGCTTGGCAGCACATGCTTTCATTTCCTGACTCATCTTGTTGGCCCCGTGGTTACCGCTGTATCTGTGTAACCACCATAGGGTCTCACAGGCTGTGGGAGAAGCCTGTGCTGCAGTCCCTTGCAGGCCGTGCCTGTAGCCTTTCTGATGTGGCTCTGTGGTGCATAGTGCTTGCCCACGAGTGGGTTTCATCCCCCATACATGGATCTTGGATCTTGGTTGTCACCTAAAGCATTTCTCTTTCCATTTTAAAAAATTCAGCTTCTTCTTAAAATTTGTTTTTATTATCGCTTGGGGTGGGGTTTGCAAGAATGCCACAGCATGTGCCTGGGGGCCAGAGGGCAATTTGCTGGAGTTAGCTTTCTCCTACCACATAGGTCCTGAGGCTCAAACTTAAACCAGGCGTGGCAGCAGGGGTTTAATCAGCTGAGCTATGGCTCTGGCCGAGTTTTCCCAAATTTTTGATTTAAAGTATGTATTGAAGTTTAAATGTGTGGGGGTTATGCATAGAGCAAGGTGCCTTTTGTTTTCCAGTTTGAGTTGGACTCTTTTAGTGGCTGGGGAGGTCTGAAGATGTTGAAAGAACCTCTTCCTCCTGGAAGGAAGGACCTATTTCCAGACCTCATTTAAGCAGCAGTGTCTGTTGTAGCCAGCAACTAGAGCGACTGCTGTGCCCAGTGTCAAAGGCCGAGCCACATGTCTATGAGGAGCAGCCAGAGCGTCGAAGCCACACTTTTAGAGAAAAGCTTCCAGATCTGGTAACATGAGAACCTGGATGTTTCAGGTGGTTTCAGCACAGCAATACCACCATTCACAGGTGGTTAGGAGAGCCCACGCCAGACCTGCTGGGACAGGGCAGTTACACCGCCTGTGTGGGCACTCAGGCATATTCCAACCTGAGGCATGCTTATACAACCATTGTCTAAATATTTAAAAGTCTTAAATCAGGAGAAAAAATGATTGAAACTGTACTATGTCTTATCCTGTCACTCCGGGAAATACACATTCAAAGTTAACCAGAACTTCATAGCAAAGTTAGTGTTGATGCAAAAACCACAGTTCTCATCTTCTGGAGCAGTTCTGAGTGACCATGACCCTGGAACACAGATTTAGGTTACCCCAAATTCCACGTCCTAATGTGGAAACAGTTTCACAGAGTTTTTTTTTTTATAATTTGACAGGCCAGAGTCATCAAGCAAGGCAAGTTTAAAAATACTTTAGTGGGTATATCGGAGAGGCAGGTAACCGAGATAGGGGAAGTTTTTCTACAGGTTTAAGATGCTATCCGATGGCATCCTTAGCTTCTGGATTGGTAGAAGCTCATTGCCTTCTGTTAAGTCAATAGATTCTAAAAATGTCTTATCTGTTGTCACAAGATGGTAGACATGTGGGGGGCCAAGGAATGGCTATTCCAGAGGGCCGTAACTTAATTCAAGATAAGGTAATCAACCTCTGAATCTGCAACATTCCAATCTCTTTACAGTACTGAAGTGCTAACCAGCCAGTCAGTCTCTGCAGATACAGATTCCTTTCAGGAGTTTCCTTCACAGTGAGATGCAGCTTCTTTCTAGAAGTTTCCATTCATTGTCAATTCTGGATTTTGCAGACTTTTTGTTTTTTTTTTATAATACTTTTACCAATAGAGTTTCATACAATGTATCTCATTAACACCCTCTTCCCATTCCTCCCTGTTCCACCCTCCCACCCTGGGCCTTCAAAAAAGAAAAAATCAAAACAAAACGAAAAAAAAAAAAAAAAAAAAAAGAAAAGAAAATTCAGTCAAGCTTGTGTGGCAGGAAGCATTGATAGCAGGCATCACCATGGTTTTTGGAGGCAGAAGACTGCTCTGGTTGTGTACTTTGACCTGGCCCATACTAGCCCAAGCATGACAGAGTTTGACTTGAAGTTGGGCTTCACTGCCCAAACCCGGAAACCGAAAAGGCTCCCTGGTATCTTGCAAGCACCGAGGCATCCCACAGGTCCCTGACATCTCATAGGGATCAGGGCCTCCTGCAGGCAATGAATCTTCCCTCAGGGACCGGGACCTCATGTGGGCACCAGCTCATCTGGCAGTCACTAGGGTTTCCCACATTCATCAGTGTCTCTCGCAGGCACCCCTACATCTGCAGGCACCAGGACCTACCACAGGCACCAGCGGGTCCCACAGACACCCAGGCATCATGCAAGCACCCAGCAAACCCATAGGCACCTGGACATCATGGAGGCTTCCAGGGTGCCCACAGGCAACCATGGGCATATGGTCATCCCACCAGCACCCGGACAGCCCACAGGCATCAGGCCTATCCATGGGCACCACAGCCTTCTGAAGGTGCCCATATATCCAGCAGGTACCTGGCCATCCCTCAGACACCCAGACATCACACGGACACGCAGTCATCCAACAGTCACTAGGGCCTCCTGCAGGCACCAAGGCCTCTCATTGGCACCTTGAGTTCCCACAGGCACCTAGACATCCTGTAGGCACCAGAGCCTCCCATAGGGATCAGTATCCTCCACCAGTACCAGGGCATCACACAGGCATCTAGACATCCCATAGGCACCATGACTTCCCCCAGGTACTAGGGAATCTCACAGATGCCTGGGCATACTGCAGGCACTGGGTCAACCTACAGACACCCAGTGCCTGGAAATCCTGCAGGTACACAGACATCACACAGGTACCCAGTCATCCCTCTGGCACCTGGACATCACACAGGCACCCAGTCATCAGGCAGTCACCAGGGTCTCCTATAGGCACCAGCTAGCATAGTTCATGAAGCCACTTTTACACCTTAACAAAAGGGTATGCGTGTGTGTGTACCCATTTGCTAACACTCAAACTCTACCCAATAGATTCTTCATCCAAACAACCAAACTCATACTTTAGAGATGATCACACCCAGGAAGAGGGATCCAATCTGTCCCTAAATAAAGGTGTCAGGGGAAGAAGCTACACTGCCCTGTGCTGTGTATCTGTGGGTGGGCTTTGTGTTGTCTTGCTTACAGAGCCAGTCTTGAAGGGAAGAGTCTGGACCATACAGCATTTTGTGTAAAAACACAGGTGGTAGTGGCACTGGCAGGTCCGAGGCTTGCAGCAGCTCGTCGTCTTCCTTTCCTTCCTGGAGCCCATACTGAGTGAGAGACAGTCACATATTCCTGCTCCTGTTGACCTGGGGGAAGTCTGCATTAAGCTCATGTGATTCATTCTTATGAAACAATAGGGGATGTATTTGAATAAAACAGAAGAATCCTTTCAAGGTTTTCATGTTCTGATACTTGGTTCCACTGTTCTGTTTAGTCCATTCTCTCGCCCCGTCTCTCTTCACACCTCCTACTTTGCATTCTCCTGAGACTCAGGCTCTCTCACTTCCTAATAGCACATGCCTTTCACCCCTGCTTCATTTAGAACACAGAAATCACAGGCTTCTGCCCCAGCCACCTTCCGGTCGCTGTCTGCACATCCGTGCGTGGCTGCTTCCCCACTGATTCCCTCCTCTTGTTTTTCTGTTGCAACAAGACCAGAATTTCTCCCATCAAAATGAATTCCAGCATAAAGGTGCTGGGTCCTTCCTGCTAACAGGCTTCACCCTGTCACTTATCTCCCCCCAACCCCGCCTTTGATCTATGCCTTCTTTTGGCCCAGTAGAACATAAAGGTATTTAATTTCCCCCCAAGATAGATATCAATAACGTTCTCTTGCCTGCTTTCTTTCAGCTACCTCTCTATTTTTCTCTTCCTCTACCACAGACATATTTCTTCGATGACTCCTGCAGTGCAGTCTCCATTGCCAGCATAGGGGGAGACTGCAGCCGCCAGTAATATGTTACTAAATCCATGCTTTGCAGTTTTACCTTCCCTGAATCTTCAGTGATGTTTGCTTTCTCTTGCCAAAAATGCTCTGTGTCCTGGCTCACGTGAAGCTGAGTTCTGCAGTGTTATTTCGACTGTTCCTGGCACCATGCTTCCAGGCTTCTCTATTGCTTCTGTCTCCTATGTGTCCCTTAAATGTTGGCTTCCTTCATGGTTCTGGTTGGCACTCTCCCTGCTCACTCGAACTCCTGACATATGTCCTCCCAGACCTGTCTACTAAGAGAACAGAAAAGGGGATTCACTGATCCGTCAATATTTATCCTGCCCCCCCCCTCTGTTGCTGAAAGGTGGTCTTCTGTTCAGATGGAGCATGTGTGGTTGCCAAGGTGGTTTCTATGGGTGTTATACAAACAGCTGTCAGAGTGGCTCCACAGCAACAAATGCAAGGCATGGGAGAAAGGGCACTGACCAGTCACACCTGTGACAAGCAGCCAGCGCTTCACAGAACTGAGTGGCTCAGCGGCTGGAAGTAAGGCGGATGCAGAAAGGTCCGATCATGGCTGCCAGCTGCCGCATATGCCGTGTTCTTTGTCTCCTCCTGACCTCTCAGCTGCCGTGGTTTACCCACCAGAATGTGTAACTTTTTTTAGGTAGTTTGGAGGACTGTGTTAGCTCACTTATTTTTGCACGATCGTTGTCTTAGTTAGGGTTTCTGTTGCTGTGACAAAACACCATGACCAAAAAACAAGCTGGGGAGGAAAGGGCTTTTTTGGCTTACACTTCTACATTGCTGTTAACACCAAAGGAAGTCAGGACAAGAACCCAAGCAGGAACCTGGAGCCACGAGCTGATGCAGAGGCCATGGAGGGGTGCTGCTTACTGGCTTGCTCTCCAAGGAAGGCTTGCTCAGCCTGCTCTTGTCTAGAGCCCAGGACCACCAGATGGCACCACCCACAGAGAGCTGGGCCCTCTGTGGGCATGTAAATGCCTTACATCTGCATCTAAGGTAGAAATTTTCTCAACTATACAATTATGACTTGTACAATCATAGTTGGAGGGGTTACTTAAGGGGCATTGTCAAGCTTTTTCAACCATTTTTGATTAGTGAGCCACTGTAATATCCCGAATCTGCATTTCTCTCAAGTTTTCAGGGGATGAAACTGCTCTGGGGTCACACTTTGGGACGTGGTGATGAAGATGGAGTGCCGAAGTGGTACCCACAGCTCTGAATCCTGGCTGCAGTCTCCAGAGGGTTGACGGATGACCTTGGGAGGCTCAAACTGTATGTCTCTATTTCCTGGTCTATAAAATGGAGATAATAGCAACACCTACTTTTCCTGTCAGAGATAAATCTGTCGATACCTGCAATGTGTTTGAAAGACAGTCTGGCATATAGTAGGTGCTTAATAATTGTTTATCTTTGGGCTCCGCTGCAGCAGTGATACCCCCGAGCCGCTGTCTTTTGTTTGGGTTCATGCAACTGTCTCTGTTCTAGAATATATGATGTTGGGTTGGAAGGGGCTGGTCCTTTGTGTCTAAACAAATAAGTGACCGTCAGATGGCCACAACTGTAACCGACCATCTTCTGATTGGAGAGTATCATCAGTGGTTTGCATACAACAGAGTACTTAATAAATGCACATTTAATAGCTGAGTATTATTCACTAGGATTGGCCAATGTTCACCAACTGTGTGTGAAAGCTGTCTTGTGCCTTCATTCCAGTATTTCTCAAATCATTTGTTTTTGTTCTGTAGCCTACATTTACCTTTTTAGCCAACTTCGATTCTGTATCAGATTTTAATACTCCCTTTAAAGCTACCCACACCAAGGTCATCAACAACTTCTGGTCTGCTACATGAGAAGGGTGTGTCTCAGTGTTTGGCTCAGCATCATTTGACTCTGTCACCTTTTCTTCAAAAGAGTTTCCTCTCCTGTACTCCCTGACGCCACGTTTCCTTGGCTTTCCTTCCTATTTAATCTAATTCCTCCTCCCGTGTCTCCCTTGTCCAACCCTGTTTGCCCTTCGTGTATTTCAAGACCTCAGGCTTGTTCCTGAACACCCATTTCTTCTTCATTTACAATTCCCCACATGCATCTCTTCCGCTCTCTTGGTTCAAAACACCCTCTTTCCACTTCTCTCTGTTCCACCCTCTACCCCCTCTACTCCTGTGCCCTCAAACAAAAACAAAAACAAAATTAAAAGAAAATTAAGTCCAGTTTGTGTGGCAGGAGCATGGATCACGGACATCACCGTGGTCTCTGGAGGCAGCAGGCTGCTCTGATCATGTACACACACCTGGCCCTATTAGGTTGGTTAGAAAGTTCCTGGTACTGTTGAGTCTCAATAAAGGTGTTCCCAGGAACTGAAAGTAGATGGTCTGCATTTTGAAGATGAGAAAATGGAGGTTCAAATGTCTTTCCATTGCACTGAGCTAGTTAGTTCTGAGTAGGATGTCCAGCTCGGGGATGAATGATGGCAGAGGACATGATGGAGGGACGCAGGGGCTGCATCATGAAGGATTTTCTGCATCTCTTTGAACCCAGAGTTCACAGATGGGTTAGAATATTTTAAGATCATAGAGCCTTGGGCTTCCTCAACTCTTGATGCCCTGTGGATAAGAGTCTCAGTTCTCATTTTCATTTGATTACTTTTAGCCTTTCTTATCTTCCCAGGAGATTTTTGTGACTTTAGAAAAAAAAAATACATGCCTTTCAGGAAAACAGGACGTGCCAGGTATGATGGCACACACCCTTTATCCCAGCACTCAGAGTCAGAAGCAAGCAGATCTCTGTAAGTTCAAGATCAGCCTGCTCTTCCTAGTGAGTTCCAGGCCAGGCAGGGCTACACAGGGCTTGTCTCCAAATGGTACCCTTCTGCATTTTTAAAACGGTCCTGTCCTTCTAGGCCTTCTCTTGCCTCTCTCCTTTTTACCCCCTCAAGTCAGGCAGACCTTTGCAGCTAGTTTTCCTCATGCTCAGTAATTGTAAACAAATCAAATATAGACATACACATAGGTGCACAAATTGGGGAAATGTTTCAGCTTTTAACATTGGGATCATATTATTCTGGCTTTTCCTGAATCTTTTCCTTTCTCATTGGCAAAAACCTTAAGGAAGATTTTTTTCTCCAAATGTGCAGTAAATTCAGTCTTCTTCTTTTAAATGATCCACAGCATTTCATGGTATAAGCTAACTCAACGAATTGATGCTTAGCCACACACTTGCGGTGCTGACCGTTTCCGACCACGCCGTAGTGAACACACTTGCGTACAGGTGCAGTTACGACGCCTGGTTCTTACGGAGTGCCCGATGAGATATGCTGGACGTGAAGTACATTAACTTGTTACCTTATGAAGTTGATATTTTACCCCGTCAAGCAGTGGTCTCTTGTTCTCCATACTCTTGTCAGTGTTAGGTTTTTATTTTGCTTTAGTTTTTGTCAGATATGATCTCTCTTGTTACCTTTCATGTTTATTTGACTTACTAATGAATCTGAACATCTTTTCACGTGCGTGATGGCTGCTTGAATGTGCTCTTCTGTGAATTGCCTATTTATATGCTTCGCCCATGTCATGCATTATTTCCTAAGAGCCTTTTATATGTTATAAATAATAATTTCGATGGTATTCTAATGTGCAATACGAGCTCTCCAAAGCACTGTTCATTTTACCTATGAATTTTGTTTGTGATACTTGGATCTGAGTCAAAGACTGCCACATACTCTCCTGTCTTCATTTCCTTCTGTATTCCTTCCTTCTGTCCAACTGATTTCCTGTTTTGTTTTTCTTCAAGCATTTGTTTTTTTCTGACTCAGTGGGGATTTTCTCTATCTATATTTTATATGTGGTATCTTCCATTTTCTCCCCGTTTTCAATTTCTCTTGCTTTAATTAGTGTTACAGTTAAATCACACACCTGGAGTTTGTTTTGCATCTATTGCCAATAAAAGTCCCACCTTATTTTCTCCTCAAACTGTGCTGGTATTCCTTATTAGCTAGTTTAAGTCCTCACTCACAACGTCAACATATTCCTTTGCCACACCCACCCTGGGATCTATTTCTGGATTTCTGTTTTGTTGCATTGAATTACTATATATTATTTATATATTTTATTTTATTTTAGCCAGGGTCTCGCTGTGTAGCTCGGGCTGTCCTGAAACTCTTTATGTAGACTAGTCTAGCCTCGAACTCACAGAGACCCACCTGTCTCTGCCTTCCAAGTGCCGCAAGTCGGGGCATGCACCACTGCACCAGATTCTTTTTAATCTGCTGCCATTAGAGTCCCTTACCCCCTGTCATTAGTTTTGTTTTTAATAAAATAGTTGTTTATCCCTCACTCATGTAGAGAAGTGCAGAATTGTAGGGGAAACGTTGAGTGACTTATACTCTTCTATTCTCTTAGCTACTGTTCATTCCTGCGAAGAGACACCAAAAAACATTAATTGGGGGCCTGCTAACAGTTTCAGAGTGTGAGTCTGTAATCATCATGGCAGGACGCATGGCAGCAGGTAGGTGCTGGAGCAGTAGCTGAGCGCTCACATCTGATCCACAACTAAAAGCAAAGAGAGTGAGACTGGCCTTGGCATGGATGGACCTTTGAGACCCCGGAGCCCACCCCAATTACACACCTCCTCCTACCAGGCCACACCACCAAATCCTTTCTGAGCAGTCCACCAACTGGGAACCAAACGTTTAAATCTATATGCATATGAAGGCCATTTTCATTCAAACCACCAGATAAGTCACGCTCTTCTTCCGCCCATGGATCCCAGGACCCTCTAACAGTCATCTGCCCTTTACCTTTGGAGAGGGTTGTGTGGAAGTGGTTTTGTTGCCAGGCCAGGGAAGTGGTTGTCTTCTCTTCTCATCCCATTCCACTGGCTGACCTCAGTTACGTGGTATTGCTTAGAGCAGGAGGACTCTGGGAAATCCAGGCCAACCGTGTGTGCAATAGGAAAGAGTGGTTTTGGAGACCAAATAGTCTCTGCCCTCCAGCCCTCTCCTGTTCTCTGATGTGTTCTGACAGAAGGGCATCCTGCATCCTTCACACTGACAGCACTTGCTCTGTGTGTATTCTCTGATGCACAGTGAGGACTGACTCATGGCAGAAGGGTTTCTCACATACACCACATGCTTAGAGTACCCCCCTGCTGCGTGCTCTGTGATGCACTGAACAGCGCAATTTGCTAATGAAGGTTTTCTCACATTCACTATGATCGCAGTGTTTCATGAGTGCTTTATTTATTTATTTATTATCAGTGAGTTTAGAAATTTTCGTGGGAACTCTGAACACACACATTACGTTTGCAAAGTTTCTCTTCAGGGGTGAGTTCTTTGGGTGTCACTGGAGTGAAGCTTCATGCTCCAATGATTCTCACTTTGGTCACGTTGATGCTATCTCCTCCAAATGAGCTCTGCGAAGACCCCAGAGGGTCATTTCCTCTTGTTTCTTACAATCATTTGGATACCCGAGTCATCCATTGGGCAGCAAAAACTCGACTTTCCCTAAGGTCACTCCCAGAGGCCCTTGCCTGTGTGGAGCTGACTCTGTTCAAAACGCTTCAAGGCTTATGAAGCCAAAATGGTGGGCCATCTGAGGGATTTCCCAGCCGCACCCTGGTCCCCAGCTAACCCTCTCTTTTGAACGCCCTCGTATTCACCAAAAGCGTATTCTGACATTTGAAGACCCTCTCAGATTCCTTCCAGAAAAAATTCTGTGATTTACAGTCAGCTTTGTAATAATGGTTTTAACCCAATTTTAATGCTTTTATTCATTCATCCTTCTCCTCAATTTTTTTTGATTTAGTGCATATCAGCACATGAATACACATGCATGCACACATCTATTGCCACGGGCATGGTTATCAGATAACATGGTTATCTGATACAAATAGAGGACGGACAACTTTATTGGGTCAGTTCTTGTCCTCCACCTTGTTGAGGAAGGGTCTCCCTTGTTTTTGCTGCACAGTGTAGTCCAAGACAGCCAGGCAAGAGCTTCTAATTAATTCACCCATTTCCCTTTCCTTTTCACCCTAGGAGTGCAGGAATTACAGATATATGCCACTGACAGCAGACTTTTTACATGGCTTCTGGGGATTGAACTCAGGTGGTCAGGATTGCATGGAAGATGCTCCTAGCCCAACTTTCTCCTTTTTTTTTTTTTTTTTTTTTTTTTTAATGTTCCACAAATGTCAGTCCTGACTTTCTTGAATGGCTGTCCACATGCTGAGTATCTCTGTGCAGCATAAGACCTTGAGGCTCTCCTGCCCATACCTCTGCCCCTCATTCCAGTCCAAAGATTCCCACAGGTCCGGAATGAAGTACCCTGAAAACCTATCTCTTCTCACTTGTTTTCCAGTTCGGAAGTCTTTATCTGGTTTAGAAGAGGGAAGAGCATATGATCTACCAATTTTACATCTGATTTGTATACAAGTGAATGCAATCTGTGTTCTGGGGCTATCTGTCTGTCCCTCTGTGTTCCAGCACTACCCACAGAAGTCAGGGTTTGGAAGCAACCCAGTGAGACCAGACAGCCACTGTTCTCCAACACTTCACATCTGTATGAACATCCTTGAATGGCTATTCTGTGCCTCCTGGGAGATCTCTACCACATATATCTGAATGTCACCGTCCTGGGGTGCAGGGCTCACAGAAAGGGCTGAGGACTAAAGACAGGTGAAATGGCAGGATGCTCCAGCAACTCTTTCTCCAGGGTGCACTGGACTACAAGTTCTCTATGCCTAGAGAATGCCCAGGATTGAGATGGAGCCACTGTCCCAGTACCTGTGTGGGTGGCAGAGGTGGTGATGGTTATCACCAGGTCTTTAAAGATACTCTTTGGGATCTACTCTTGATATTTATGCTTTTACATGATGTATAAGATAACTATATTGATAAAAGAATCTCTTGGGATACTAATTAGAATTGTGTTATTACTTCATGGAGAAATGTCATTTCTTTATATTTATTGCAGTACTGTAAATTGAACCTTGGGCTTCAGGAATGCTCTAGCTCTGGGCCATGTCCCCAAGCCCCCAGTAATAATATTCATTTACATTTCTTTCTGGTTTTTTTTTTTTTTATTTCTCCATTCTTATATTGTGACTATTTTGTAGTTTTTGTCACTTTTGTGAATGGAGTATATTCTATTTGCATTTGTTCGTGCTTATTACTACCGAAGAGAAAAACTACTGATTTAAAGTATGTATCTCATATCCAATCAGCAAAGTACATTAGTGAGTCCATTGATCATGTTTAGCATTCATTCAACAACTGTATGTTGAACACTCTGTCGAGTACCAGGAATGTGGCAGGTGGAAAAACACACAAAATTCCTGTCATAGTGGAGCCCACATCTGATGTGTAAAGTAACTGGAAGAGGCGGTGTGCTTTCAGCCATCCGTGGGGAGATATACAACAGGCTGATGGGACAAGTGTTCTCTAGAACTCAGGCTCATTGGGATATGATGTAGTGATGGTTAATCAAGATACTAATTCTCTATCAGAAGTGGAGCTGTATATGTGAAATACCACCACTCGGGGGGCTAAGGCAGGAATCTCACAAGTTTGAGGGCAGCCTCAGCAGTAGAGAGAGGAGAAGAGAGGAGGGAAGGAGAGGGGAGACAGAGAGACAGAGATAGATCTCTTGGGAGAAAAATACCAATTATCTACCTGACTGTTCTCAGTTCTTGGCACCAGTCTAAGAAGTTTCAAGTGTAACTCTATTCCTCGTTCTTTACAATGTATCATATGCTCTGGGATTTGGGTGCTCTGAGATGGGTCTTTTAATTTATGAGTGAGGTGAATAAAAACATTTCTTTGTTGCCATTTGGGTCTCTGGAAGAAAGATAGTAAGCAACCACACTGTTATTTGCCTCCAGAAACAGTGGTGTCATTACTGTGCCATCTTCCTTCATGAATATACTGAGTTTTTATGGCTAATCACTAAAAGAATGCCCAGTGCTTTGTTAAAGTCTAAATAAGTTGTTGTCAAACGGGTTTTCTGATGTTTTTTTTTTTTTTTTGTCAGTTCTGTCCAAAGGACACAATATGGCCTGATATGGTTCAGGCTCTTGTAAATGTAGACTAATAACTTAGTTTTCTGTCCTTTCTAAGATAAGTAGACAAAATTAGTTTCTTTGTTGTATTTTCAGATGATTTTTGAGATACCAAAATACAAGTCATTTCTATGATTAACAATTGACTCTTTGTCTCCTCTGGAATTGGACTCATATTATTCTATAGCTCAGGAATAATTCTTTTGATGACCATAATAAATCAAAGACATCTTTTCCAATAATTTGCTGGTTCATAATTCTGGTTAGACTGTTAATCTTTATTATTGCCTGCCTAGACTTCTGCATCTGGGAGTTAGTTATAATGCATCTGAATCATACATTAATCCCGTTCTAGTTTGTTTTGAAGTTTATTGACTCAAGTTTATAAGGCAATTTCTGTTTGTGTGCCCCAGCACAAAATATTGTGTGGAATTGTTTCATGTACATAATTGATGACCAATAAAATATTAGCTCCAGAAAGTACTGACTCCATGTACATAATTGATGAGCCATAAAGTATTCTTTAAATGATATAATTATAATCCCATGTGAGAGATAGACTGGGATTACGTGTATGGTGGTCAGAAATGTGCAGAATGCCAGGTAGCCATGCTAATTTTAAGTGAGGGACACTCAGACAGAAGTCATGTCAGTGGACATGTTCTCAGCCTTCACATGTTACAAAGAATCCCCCTTGTATTATATCAGTGTAAGTTTTAGAATGATTCTCTCTTGGTAGTATGGGATCATATCAACTACATACTGTGTACGAATCATGTCTTAGTTTGCTGTTTCTGGCCACTCTTTATCATGTGGCCTAGTCATGGTGCTTCGTGTATGGTATCCCCCAGGAAGCTTGGAGGGCTGAGCCTCGGCAGGCTGTCCTGGGCAGTTGTGCCATCCCTGGAGTGTGCTACATAAAGATATAAAGATGAAATTTTTTTTTTTTTGGTTTTTTGAGACAGGGTTTTTCTGTCATAACTCTGGCTGTCCTGGAACTCACTCTGTAGATCAGGCTTGCCTTGAACTGACAGAGATCTGCCTGCCTCTGCCTCCATAGTGCTGGAGTTAAAAGCGTGCGCCACCACTCTCCAGCTAAAGATGAAACTTCTAATGTGGTTTTCTTGCTACAAAAATTCCTAATACAGGAATTATGTAATATATAGCATATTATACTATATATATATAATGTGTATATATATACATGTATATACACACATATATACATATATATACTATATATACACACATGTATATATATGTATACACAATATACAGACGCCATATATATATCTACAAGTTAATTTTCCTAACAATAGCATAGTGAGGGCTTGGCAAAGGCTATTCCTCATTGTTTGTGCTTAAACTTGTTAGTCTAGGAGCTTGTTCTAGGCAGTAACTAATAAGTAGTAAGAACATTTTCAAAGGAAGCATTTATTTGGGTATTTAAACTATAGATAATAAAAATGTACATTTAAAAAGCAATTGCTGAATTCCCTGCTATTTTTTTATAGCCATACATTTATTTGAAGCAGCACATATTGGTAGAGTTCAAACGGTTTGGGAGCTGTAGTTAGTTTCGAAGAGAAGAGAGAACTTTATTTTACCACCAGATGGCAGCAATGTAGGATTTTGAAAGTCTGGACTGTAGATCTCTTCAAAGACTAGGAATTTAAATTTCATTAATTCAGCTTGTCTTTTATGGAAACACAGCTTTACATGTCTCAAAAGAAAAGTGAACTTAATGTTGACATAGAGAAAATGAGCTTAACCTCTGAATTATTGGGGATCTGGATTAATGACATTTTAATATATTTCTAGATATTTTTATAATATATATATATATGTATGTTATTATTGTTATCATTACTAGACTATCAACATTGTGGTCACTGCCATACATCTTAAAGAATACTTAATTTAAATGTTTTAATTATGTGTATTTGTGTGTGTGGGAATGGGGGCTTGTGCACAGGTGCTAAGGAAAGCCAGAAAACAGCTTTATTATTGGGGGAGCAGCTGATGCTTGACATGGGCTCTGTGAATGGAGCCTGTGCCCTCCGCGAGTACAGTGCATCCTGTTAACTGCCAAGCCACCTCTCAGCCCAACTGTGGAGCACCTTAATAGCACAGTCTGCAATTTAGATTGTTCCCTCCAAGTTAGTCTGAACTAGCATTTGTTGTATTATATGTTTCGACACTATAGTAACATCTGGTAGTGATATAACCTGTAATAACAATGGCAATATCAAAATATCTCCTCAAACAAGCTCTGAAGAGTTGGCCCAAAGTTTTCCTTCAGACCGCCTCATTTTACAGATAAAAGCTTGTAGCCTGATTGTCATATAAATTCTGGAAGATACTAGAGTATCACTTCAATAGGCATTCCTCTATTTTTCATTACTTTCTATGCTGATTCTTTTTTGGTGGAAATATCACTGTAGTCAATTATGAAGCTCCTGGTTAATGATGGACATCTTGTTACTTCTAAACCTGACAGGACAATCTGAAGGATGTTTTGAGATAATTGTCTCAAGGAGGCACTTGAGACGGACACTTGGGTTTCATGCTATGGTTCTCATTGGTTGTTGGACCTTCCCGTGCCCATTTCTATTCCTTTTAATTTGAAAATAGGCTAGTCAGTGGTTCTCAACCATGACTGCTCTCATGGCTGCTTTGGTGGTCAAATGACCCTTTTCACAGGGATCGCCGAAGACCACCTGCATATCAGATATTTATATTATGATTCATAACAGTAGCATAATTACAGTTCTAAAGCAGCAACCAAAACAGTTTCATGGTTGAGGGTCACCACAGCATGAGGAACTGTGTTAAAGGGTCACAGCATTAGGAAAGTTGAGGACCACTGGGCTAGGTGATCTCCCTTTCCACCTCCAGACTCCAGTGACTTTGTAGAAGTCCCTCCTGACACACAGAACCAGCACACCAAAGACAAAACAATCAGAAACCATGGTGTGAAAGCAGACACATAATTCTACAGAGGACCGTTGTGTGCAAACTCTTAGGAGACTGGCTCCTGTGGATTCCGTCTTCTGAGAGTTCGTATGTCCTTCCGGGCTATTATTACTGAACTTGTATAACAGCACAGACAGCATTCTTGGGTTATATTCAATTTCAAAATTACTGTTAAAAAGTTAAATGTCACTTAACTCCACATTGGATGTCAAACCAGAGACTTAACAGATTTCGCTCTGTCTAAGGACTCATTAGTGTTCCTTTCTCTTTGTTCTTTGAGTTCTCTAACTTCATGCTCTGTGTACCAATCCTTTGTCAGCCACGCAGGAGGATCAAAAAGTATCTGTCTACAACACTTATTTTTTTTTTTCTAATGGAGAGCAATTCCTCTCCCCAGGCTGGAGTTAATTATTCTGTCAGGATGCATTGGCAGAGTTGGATACATTATATCAGAAAGAAGGGGAAAAAAAAATATCCTTGCTAGCTTGAGGTAAGATTCCGTGGCTGAGATCACAACAGAAACCTGTAGTAGATAGGAGCTAAACTTCCAGCTGACCCTCTCGGTGGATGTGTGTGGACACGCTCTGATGAGCAATTTGTTGAGACTAAAGATTTTACCTTTCTTATTTGCTTGGCTGCTTCGCTGAGGCTCTTGGACTGATTTTTCTTTTCTTTTCTTTTTTTAAAATACATTTATTATTTTGTGTGTATGATGTTTTGCCTGCATGTGCCTCTGTGCACCAAGTATGTGCTTGGAGTCCAAGAGGGTAGCGAGCCTGGACGTGGGTGCTGGGAATCAAACCTGCACCCCTCCCAACAATCCATGCTCTTAACCACTGAGTCGACTCTCCCCACCCAGCCTTGAACCCGTTTCTATCTCAGGAAAATTCACCAGCTGTTGAGGCAACTCCCCCAGCAGAGTGACCTTGGTTGTATGAGCAGATAGGCCAGTCCTTGTTTAGAGCACTGCTAGGTGATCGTTTCCCAATGTGCTTGCCCTTGTAATGTGAGTGTAGGAGACAGCAGGGTGGGGGTACGCCCCTAGCCACCCGCTGTGGCTGGAGCATGCCCCACCCCCATCCTCTGGTTCCTTCCCATCTCCTTTCTAACTCACCTTCATTCCATGGAGTTCGGTTTTAAATCTCCTTCCATTCTCACTCTATACCAACTCTCTAGTTGGTCCTACTTACTCTAATGGCTCTGTTACTATTTTTGTTTAATATCATTTGTTTGTTTGTTTTTTTGAGATAAAGTCTCACCACGTTACTTTGGCTGGCCTAGAACTGTCTATGTAGACCCAGCTGACCTCAGAGTCATAAAGAACTGCTCGCTTCTGCCTTCTAAGTCCTAGAATTAAAGGCAGGCACTTCCATGCTCAGCCAAATTTCTTACTTTTGTAGGTTAATGGCCTCTTAAGTTTCTACCTCAAAATCCTGCCCCTGAGCTCATGTGTGCATGGACTGCTGCACGTCTCCATTTCAATGCCCATTGGTTATGGTAGTCAACAACTTCTCCACTCAACTATCTCTGGATCCAAATTCATTGAACAAAAATAAAATATTTAAAAAAAAATACTGAGAGCAGTTAAGCTAAAATGGAGAATTAATCTGAGTATGTGATCAGATTCCCCACATTCCAAATGAGGAAGTACAGGAGACCAGCCCCCCTCTGACAAGGAGGCCAGGGGATGGAAAGGAGGCGTGAAATCGGCAAAGAAAAACTTTTCTTCAGGTAAAAGCAAGCTCTCTCTTTATTTTGGCTTTTTTTCTTTTCCTCTCTCTCTAGTCAAGTTTTTTCCTCTCTATACAATTCAAGCTTTTCCTCTCCGTACAATTTATTTCTCTTATTTAAACTTATTCTCTATTGTGCTTTTTCATAAAAATCACACACCTATACATTTACACACATCTTGTGGGTGAAGCAAAGCTTCAAAACACACACACACACACGCACACACCACACACATACACACCACACACACACACATACACACACATCTTGTAGAAGAAACAAAGCTTCAACACACATAGATCTTACACATCTTGCAAGCTTCCTTCTTCCCTTCTCCTTGTAGGGCCAGCACACATACATACATCTTCTATGCTTTTTTTCTCCTCTCTCCTACTACTTCCTACTCCCATACGTCTATATACCTTTTAAAACAATACCCTCTAAGTAAGAAGAAATCGTATCATAATCACAAGTCCTATTTATCCCAGTGAATGATTACAAGTTACATATTTAAAAAACAGGTTATTTTCAGTTCCCATACCTGATTAAGCACACCCAGTTTTACATGTACTTTTCTCCCAGAATACATCTATATTCCAGAAACATTAATTTTGTTATTCTAGATGAACAGAGTTTAAACAAGCCAAAGATTCTCACAGCCAGCATCGATTGCAGTTATTAGGAAATGAGTACAGATTACAGTACCCTAACTTACACAATGATTATTTAGTTAGCACAATGAAACAAGTTTGTTATTAACTAGAAAACTTTAAGTCATGGGTCTTACTGTTTTTCTTAGGTAAAAGGAGAATCTGCCACACAGCTTTATATCCTTAAGGTGCACCCCAAACCCATCAACAAATTTTTAATTATAGAGGCCAGGAAAGAGTCAATTTTATTTGTGGTCGAGGAAGTTCAAGCCTAACAATGGGCACTGAAACTCATTTGTTATTACTTGATCATGGGCCTGTGTGTTTTTCGTAGGTGAAACTTGTGGGCCCTAGCAATTAAGCTTTCTTTGTTCTAGCTTTCCTAACCCCGGCCAAACAAGTCCCTAGCAAAAATATGCTTTCTTCTGAAGTTACTGATTATAAGCAACTGACAAAACATCCTGATTTAACCCTGTAACTATCTGTGAAAAACACCTACTGTTTTTAGCTGTACATGTTTTTTAGCTATTCTTTCTGGAGTTTCAGTAGAGTCACCAATTCATCTGAGTGGCACTGCCTTGCCCAGGTGGCATTGCTCGAGGGAAAATCATCACCATTGTTATGTGTGCCAGCAACACTGCCCAGTGAGGGGTTAGAGACCCCCACAGAACTCTCATACCACAAGAGAGAGAGGGAGACCATGGTAGCAACAAGCATGATAAGGCCCAGCAGTAGCAAAGGGCATTCAGGAGACAATCTCCCGGGAGGCCAAGGTAGAAACCTACTGTCGTGCTGCTACACAGTAGGCAGCCTCCTGAAGCTCCAATGCTGGCTGCTGTTCCCCTGCTCCGCTCCCAGCAAGGAAGCCTAGTCTAATGGGCACTGGTGTACACACACTTGTGCTGACTCATCTTACTGAATTGTCTTCCTAATGGCTTCCTGCAAGATTTAGGCTCGGGCCTCAAAGTTCACATAAAGGAGGGCTTACGGAGCAATGGGAGCGGAGGGACACCTCCTGTGGCCAATTGATTGCCATGCAAGCGTGACTACTTGAGTTCGGACTCCCAGGACTGACATACAAATCTGGGTGTGGCTGTATGTGCCTGTAATGTAGCGTTGGGGAGGTGGAGACAGCAGGCTCTCTGGGGCTTCCTGGCCCAGCTAGTCTAACAGAATCGATGAACTCCACATTCCGTGGGAGATTCTGTCTCAAGCATAAGAGGGAGAGAGATTGAGGAAGATACTCAATGTCGACTTCTGGACTCCATATGTATACCCACTGGGTAAATACACACACACACATACACACACTAAAAAGTTCTGTAACACATGCAAAAGCACACACATTTAGAGAGGAGAGCAATGATTCCAGGTTACCCAGGCCCCTAGGGCCCTGGTGGCAGAGAATGTCTATACCTTTCCAAGGTGGAAGCCTTGCCCTGCAGAGGACAAGATGGATCAGTCCTTCTCTCTCTTTTTCTTTGTCGTGCTAAAATGTATATCAGATAACTTCATGCATTCAAGCACACAGTTTTGTGCCATTAAGTACATTCACAAGGTTGTGCAACCAGTGTCTAGTTCCAGAAAAATTTCATCGCTTCAAACAGAAACCTCTGTCACTTAGGGGGTCATTTCTTATTCTCCCATATCTAAAATCCCCGGCAACTGCAAAATTGTTTTTCTATCTCTATTGATTGACCTGTTTGGAATATTCACAAAATTGTATCTTAACATGTATGGATTTTAGGTGCGGGATGCCTCTTTATGTGTTGCTGGTCAGGGAGGCCTCGAAGGCTCCTAAAATTTTACAGGCTCTTATCATTCCTTGGCTGCCTACCAGATCCAGGTAATCAGACCTTAGTGCTGAAGATACGCCATACACCTTCTAGGCAAGGTACGAAGAAATCAAATTGAGCCTGAACTGGGAGCTCCCTTCTCCGTTGGCCAGATTTCATAGTGGCAGGTGATACAAGGCATGACGTTATGGGCATGGGCATGACGTTATGGGAGAAGATGCACCAGGGTCTCACCCAGCCAACAGCCCTAGAGACTGCTATGCTTACCTCCCCGGTGAGGGACATGCGTACAGCCCTCTCTAAGCAGCACGTCACACACTCACTCATTGGACCGTTCCTTTGTGTCACTATGTTAATGAGCTGTCACTACCCCCTTCTCTCAGTTTTGCACTTTCTTCTTAATTGCAGCAGGCACAGACCTTTGATCTCAGCACTTTTGTACTGTTTCCCTATAGACAAGGATTCGTTGTGTATGAAGCCCAGACTGGCCTCAAACTCAAGCCATTCCTGCCTCCACCTCGTGTGTCACAGCTGTGGCCTGTGTTCCTCTCTGCTGAGGGAGGACCGTTTCTAGATTGCTAGCCTCTTTGTGCGACTCCTGTTCCTTAGAACCCTTGACACCCCATCTTTACCCTAAGATGGAAGACCAATTCCTAACTCTTCCAAGGCTTTGCCTTTTCATCTCTCATCTTCGTGCTCAGGATCCATTTCTCCCCGTTTCTCCCTGCCCCTGCCCCCAAGCCTCCAGATCCACTCATTAGCTATATGCACCACCTTCCTGTCGTGCCTGTTACACTCTATTGCAGAGGCCAGTGCAGTTGGCCACAAGCTCCTTGAAGGTTGCATCTTTCCCAGATCCTTCCCAGCACCCAGAGCAACGAGGGAGATTATACAATAGTCGAATGCATTATGCAGCTGCAAGAAAATTGAACTGAGGCTGTGGGTGAGAAGAGGCTAGCAGTAGGGTAAGGCTCCTCACAAGGCCCATCACCCTGCCCAGTCCCCCTGCCCCCATGTATCACTGGGAATGCTGGTGACTGCTCACAGCAGGGTCTGTCTCCCCTGTGGTGCGGCTCATGTTCTAATAGGAATCCTAAAGAAGTTGGCTGAAGACGAATGCTATGTTTCCAGGGTTTCTTCAAAAAAATTGGTTGTCTCACATGGTCATGGTCTTTTAGAGTCTGTCTTTGAAAGGAGACATTTCAACAGTACAGCATATCACCGTCTTCCTCATCGGCACCACTAATATCTCCACGCTGCAATGCTCCATTTTCCCTTCACTGACAGTAAGTCTAAAGGCATGCGTTTCATGGACAATTATTGCAATTTAATGACAAGAAATAAAGGGGATTAACTGTCAGCGCAGACCTGTCACGTTCCATAGGCTGGAGAATTTTATCTCCCTGTCGTGCGGTGAAGTGAGAGTCACCACGTTCTCCACGTCCCGCAACTTGTCCTTTCCTTCTCTGGGTCTATGAGGGCACGTCACCATGTAGAAGGAGTTCACTTTTCTGAAGAAAAAAAAATTTTTTTCCCCACAGCTGTATGGTTTTTTTATATTGCTTTTGGAAACAATGACTTTTCTAGGTAAGTAGGAAAATTCTCTGGCAGGGAACAAAGATACTAAGTGTCTACTGCTCGTTTCCATTTATCTCAGTTTCTCCACAGACAGCCCACTTGCAGGGAAATAAGACACTGATGCTTTTCTGCTCAGGGAGACTGAGGAGGAGGAGGAGGAGAAGGGGGCTTTTGTCTCATTAGCAGCTAGTGGCCTCTGCTTTGTCTGGGGAAGCTGCTCTTGTGAAGATAATCATGGGTGTTTTTGTCACTGTGGGGAGGCGGAATGCTGCCCCTCTTCCCAAGTTCCAGTTAACAAAGGTGGTTCTGGCTGGGACTGCTTGTGAAGGCCAGCAGATCAGGGTCACCTATAGAATTCCTGACTGCTTCCCAGGCTCCAGCACCACCTACCTTACCTAACCTGGTCATGGTACTGCAGTATGGCAGTTCTCCCAGTTCCTGGCTATTCAATTGTTCCTGGAAATTCTTGCATCTTGTTTTTTTTTTTTTTAAATTTTTTTCCATTTGCAAAATGGATTCAGGACCTTTGGTCTCAGAGCGCTCTGGTGGAGAATGCAGAAGAACAGAATTAGCCAACACACAATGAGTTCATGCTCTGGGCCAGGTTCTATGCTGTGCCTTCTAGTCATGGTCTGGTCACCTCACAAACTACCAGACTGCTTGTTAGCCTCCCCATGTTCTCAGTGAAGACACAGGGCTAGAGGGACTGAGTAACTTACCTTACAGCAAATAGCCAGGAAGAGTCAGAGCCTGCAGGAGTCCAGGCTGGTGGGTCTCACAGATAAAATCTTCATGTTGGTGCAGGTTTTTCTGAGCTTTAGTGATGTACTTTGCAGCATAAAGAATTCTTGTGTCTTGTGTAGACTGTGTTGAATGTTGTTACGTTTGTGTCATCTGAAGATCCAGTAGATCAAGAAGTTTGAGTCACCCGAAGACAGGTTTGCAGAGGCGCTGCTGCTGTAGTACGGATTCAAGGGTCTAAGACCAGACCCTTCTACAACTTGTCAGTCAGAGCCCAGCGCCCCTGGGAGCCTTCTCTTTGGGAAATCTGAAGCCTTTTGTAGTGCAGTTTAGGATGTCATCAGGGTCTTCCACTGGGTGAAACACAGGCTTCCCATATAAGTCCACTTCCTGTGATGCCACATGAACCTCAGAAGCAAAGCTGTGTGGTACCAACATATCCAGAAAAATAAATACCAGGCTGAGCACCCCACCCATATGCCCTTAAGTCTAACTATTGGATTTCATGCATTTTTAAAAAGTTTATTTTTTGGTTTTATGAGACAAAGTCTTGCTATGTAGGCCAATGTAGCCCTGACTTTGCAACTTTCTGAGTGTTAGGATAACAGGAATGTAACATCAACTTTGGCCCCAGACAGATGTGTTTAAAGGATAAAATGGTGTTTCTCAGCCCTAATAAGTTATATGATTATTTTATTCACTTGATTAAACATTATGCTTTTTATTCCTTAGAAAAATGATAAATTTACTAGTGATGGAAAATTCAAACATTCTGCTAGTAATCTTTATGTTATCAAGAATACAACTGAAGACACCAATAATCAGTAGATTGTAAGGACAAGAACAAAGCAGCCAAACTTTAGTCAGGCTTCTAAGAGCACCAAAACTGTGTAGGCCCAAGTCAGGGGCAAGGTAACTCAGAACAGTTTCCAGAACTAAGATAAGAAATATAGTTTCTGGGACGAAGAAGATATGGACTGGTGACTGACGGCCTTGGGCTGGGAGTTTCCCCAACCCGCATTGACTAAAACCCTGAACTTGCATTTTCTAGGAGCCCGCAACCTTGCTGTGTGCCAGCACCAATGAGTTTGAGGGTCCGTACCCACATGACTGTGTAGCCAATAGAATGCGCCTGGTACTCTGGTGCTGGGCTCTGCCTTTGAAAAGCATATATAAAGCATGCTCGGAGTGTGCTGACTGTCACTCCCACCTGCCTCGCTTGAGGAATCTGTGGGAGCAAACCCCAACGCGTTGGAAATAAACCTCCTGCTTTTGCATCGAGTCCTGGTGATTTCTCGGGGGTCTCCTTCCATCTGCCCCTAACAAGATCTCAAATCGGGAAACAATGACTTGCCCATTGTTGACCTTCAGAACATTGTTTCAGCAACGGGAAAGGATGTAGGTGATGGTTTGGCTGAAGTGTGTCAGGTCTTGTGAAACAAATACCTAGCTCATAACATTTTTTTTTTTTTACCCTAAATTGTTTGGGTAGATGCTACAGTAGTTGGTCTAAAATATTCAAAATATGGAAAGAAGATTTCATATTTAAATGATAGTTTTATGCATCAGGTAATAACCAGTTAGTATTTGTGTTATCTTCATCCTCCCTGCCAGAAAAAAACGTGTGTGTGTGTGATTTTACAATGGCGGCAGGACATAGAGTTGACCATATTCTTGTGTTTGTAAACCACAAAATATTCATAGGCAAGTGGAGCGTGGCGTCATCGATGCGATCCCACGCACACGTACGTAGACTGATGCGGACTCCTCCACGGCAACAGAAATGGAATTCTGGATGCAGGGCCCTCCATTCTGAGGAGAGAACACGCGACGTGTTGGAATGTCTCAAGCTAGCTGCTTGTTGTACGGCATAACGCTTCAAGGCTCTGAATCTGAGAATTAGATCTGCGGAAGTGGAAAGAAGTTCTCTCTCTTCAGAGAGAACAGATGTGAAGGGCAAAGCCAAATGAGTGTGTGTGTGTGTGTGTGTGTGTGTGTGTGTGTGTGTGTGTGTGTGTGTGTGCTCCGCATCTGTCTCTTTAATTTTCCCTGTTTTTGCTTCGTTGTCCGCATTGCTGAATTGCTGTATCTGTCATATGCCAATAGATGGCAACATCAGAAGATCGTCTTAGAAGATGGTTGCAATCGCTGACAGTTGCTGCGGCTCCCAGATTAGTCAGCTGCAAGAGATGAGATCTTTGTCAGTTGTCTCCCTGGTATTATAAAATCTTGTTTTTCAAAAATTTCAATGAAATATTAGCAAAGTTTTTTTTTCCCCCTTCACCAATTCTTCTTGACTCTAAACGTTTTTTACGTAGCCTGTAAATCTAGGTCTAAGTTATTTTTGCTGTACTTTGAGAGTAAATCTCAACACATCTGCTAAAAAACAAAACATGCATGCAATATAGTGTAACCGTCTAGAAGAACTACTGAGGTAGTGTGTGCTGTGTGAAGCGTTTAATGTCTTAAACATTTAGACACAGTCACATAACTGAAGTGTGTTTTTTTACCGTTCTTTAACTTTTTTACTTTCTTTACCTCTTTGGAGAGAAAGCCATACTCCCTTTGCTGCCTCTCCGTTGTTTTTGGTGTACAGTGCACATATGTTCGCTTGTGTGCTCGAATGTACAGGCGTGCACGTGTGTGAAGTCTGGAGGTCAGCGTCAGGTGTTTTTCTCAGTCTCTCTCCAGCCTACGTTGAGACATAACCTGCTGATTGGCTGGTCTGGCTTGCTGCCAAGCCCTGGGATCTGCTAGTCTCTGTCTGTTCTACCTCTCTCCCGCAGCAACGCGGCTGCAGACGTAACACTTGCAGGCCCAGCTTTTCTTCTTTTTTTTTTTTTTTTTTTTTAAATGGGTTTTGGGATTATGAACTCAGGACTTATCCCACGTGTCTGTCTCCCCACGCTTGGGGCTTCCCACTTGCCCTTCTTCCCTGAGGAAGGGCACACATTTTCCCCTTTTCAAAATAATAGTTTATTTAAGTGTGTGTGTGTGTGTGTGTGTGTGTGTGTTTGTGTGTGTGTGTGTGAGAGAGAGAGAGAGAGAGAGCGCCAGAGATCGCGAGAGCACACATTTGAGTGTATGTAGGTATGTGTAAGTGCCCATGGGAGCCAGAAGAGGGTGTCAGGTTCCTTGGAACTAGTTACTGGTAGTTGGGAACCGAACCTGTGTTTTCCATAAGAACAATGAGTTCTCTTAGCCACTGAGCAATCTCTCCAGTCCCTAATGTTTTTCTGTAGTCCAGGCTGGTACCAAACTTCTTGCCTCTGCTTCCAGAGTGCTGGAATTATTCTAGGCATGCGCCTCTGTGTTCAGGGTACTTCATTCTTGTGTTGAGTTCAGGCTTCCTTATTTGTCATGGTCTTTGTACCTTTTCCGTTGCCTAGCTACCAGCTGGGTCTTGGACATACCTCATGGGACATAGCTACTTGGGAGATGTAGTACTTATCCACCTGCAGAGCTTTAGACATCATCTACACTCCAGAGAGCTCAGATATCACCATATCCAAGGCTCAGTGTAGCTGTACACAGTGCTCCTGCATTTAAGTTATCTTGCCAGATGCCAAGTTCCTGGGAGATTTGCCCACTGCGGTCTCAAATTCCGCATGGTTTAGAGAGTCGTGTCTCCGTGTCACTCGCCCCGCTTCTCATAGTGTCTAAGCTAGCATGTTTCCATGGAGAGTTCCTTAATATTTGAATTCTGGAAGGTACGTCACTAGGAAAGGTCTGAGAAACTTTGCATATTTATCATTCCTTTGTACATTCGAGGAGCTTGTTAACAGAGCTAATGCTTAGACCAGTCTTGCAGAGCACATTGGTTTTAGTTTGATTTAACTTGACCTTCCCAGAGTTAACTTGGACATTTTCAAATGTGATCCTCCAGGCCATCCCAAGAAACAAATTTACTGAGAACCATGCATAGCCAGTGGAAACAATAAACTCTGCTTTATAATGATACATGAAACTCAATTGGAAAAATGATAACCATGGTGATGGGAGTTTCAAGAAAGGTTGCTTTGTTCGTGTTGTATTATCACAATAAAATACTCGAAGCTGGGAAGGTTATGAAATAAGAAAGTGCAATTATCTCACATATCTGGAGATTAAAGAGCACAGTCGCAGCGCCCACCTGCTCAGTCCTGCTGAAAGCATGGTGTCAAAGAGCATCACAGTGACGGAGACCTGTGAGGGAGAGACGACATGGCAACACGGAAGCAGAGGACCAGGGAGATAGATGCCAGGTTCAGCTCACCAGTCCCAGGGACTCCATCTGCTCTGAGCTACAGACGTGAGGGTGGCAGGTGAGAGCCCCGCTCTCAAGACTGTTTAAGCACAAAAGAAGCAATAGAACTGATTAAGTTGACATTATTAACAGTTTCTGCAAAGTGTGATTTCACATATTAAAGACAAATTCCGTCTTTAATATAAAGCACTGTGATAATGGCCCAATATGTTAACAAATGTCATCTTAATACCTTTATCACTCTTCAAAGTAAATTGATTCTAAGGCTTCTCAGACCATATCAGCAGGCTTGTCTTTTTATTCATTGCAGTAGTTTTAAAGTTATGATCTTCCTTTTATACGGTTTCATTAGCTTTGAATATGGGAAAACACACATAAATACTAACCTTCGGATTAGCCTAATGATTCTTGATGGTGTTTTAGGATTTTTATTTTAATATTCTATTATTATTAGGACTTCTTCGTGTTCATTTTATGTATATGAGTGTATGCCAACGTGTATGTACGTGTGCCATGTGTGTGCTTGGTGCCCCTGGGGGACAGAGGAGGGAGTTGATCCCCTGGAACTAGGGATATGGAGGTTGCCATATTCTGGGAACCAAACTTTGGTTTCTGAAAGAGCAGTAAGTGCTCTTAACTGCTGAGCCATCTCAGCAGTTATTTTTACATAATATACATATGTATATATATAAAACATATATTTATATATTTACATATATGTAAAATACATATATATGTAATTAGCATATATAGGATTAGGGTTTATCATAACATTTTCAAATAATTTTGTTGTTTTTGACTCTGCTCCAGCCCGACACCACCTTAGTCATCTTAAGTAGAAACCCCAGGGGCTAAGCTAAGACTTGTAGATGGAGTGTTTGTTCTTTCCCGCTGACAGGTTTGGTCGGGATTATGGATTATGTTCTCCGCTTCTGTGTAGAGGTCAAATGTTCAATTAAGTCCCAGCCATGGCTGAATTTTAAGATTTTAGTATTCATGATGGAAAACTGTATTTATTCATTTTCTAATTCATGCACATATCCCACTGAGCCATGGGCACAGAATACTTTTTTGATACTTTCAAATGTTATAAAATCAACGTCACTGGCTTTAAATTTTAAAATTTAAATGTTCTGCGAAGCATTTGTATCTTAAAAATTAGGTGAGGTGTGACTTTAAACATAAAAAGTAAATGCATTTTGCTTAAGTTCAAAAAGCTCAGAGGATGTGGCAGTGGGGGGTAGGGGAGCACAGGCTGATCTTTGTTCTGGTTTTGATTCCTGTGTCTTCTGCTAGCTGCTGCGTGACCTGAGACAGTTTCCTTAGAACACTGTGTTCACCAGGAAGGAGATGTTTGAAGTTAAAAATCTACGTTCTTCCCAGTGTTAAACTTTATGGCCACAGGCAAGTATAGGCGGGAGTGTGTCTAACCCAAAAGAAACCTCATGAAATTTTCACGACTTTCCTCAAAGGCTAAGAGGAAGTTGATGTTATATTTTCTGCTGAACATATGCTCTTCATGTAGGTTTGCATGTGGAAAGCGTGCTTCTGGGCTGAGCCATTCACTGTCTCTAGGAATGTATTGGTCCTTGGGAATAGTCTCTTCAGACCCACTAAGATCAGATGCCAGGACTACAGAACACACACACACACACACACACACACACACACACACACACACACACACATAAGAAATGATATATTTTTCTACAGACACAGTTGGACTTCCTATTCCCTGAGTGAGGACTGTCACCTCCCACAGATGCTCTCCTGGACTGCTGCCCTACTGAGTCCTTTCAAGATTACAGGCCACTACAGTAAGCCTCCCCATAGGTCCTGCCTTCTTCCAACCCAGTCCATCATCTTTCCCATACCCTTCTTTTCTGTTCTATTTAGCACTTATCACAGATTCCTTCTGTCTCTCTCTCTCTCTCTCTCACACACATACACACATGCTCACAAACAGCTCTCTGTCGTCATGACCTAAGTAAAGGAGTATGCCTTAGTTAGGGTTATTGCCGTGATGAAATACCAATGCAAAAGAAACGTGGGAAGGAAAGAGTTTGTTTGGCTTACACTTCCACAGCACTGTTCTTCACTGAAGGAAGCCAGGGCAGAAGCTCAAGCAGGGCAGGAATCTGGAAGTGGGAACTGATGCGGAAGCCATGGAGGGATGCTTCCTACTTCCTTGCTCTCTTTGGCTTGCTCAGTCTGCTTTCTTATAGAACCTAGGAGCACCAACCAAGGGATGGCACCACCCACCATGGACTGGGCCCCCACCCATCAATCACTAGTTAAGAAAGTTATCTACAGGCTGGTCCATAGCTTAATCTTATGGAGGCGTTTTCTCAATCAAGGTTTCCTCCTCTCACATGACCACAGTCGACAAGTCGACACAAATCTAGCCAGCACAGAGTAAATGAAAGTTTAGTGCACTAATTATGTGTTTTATAAATAAATGGATCAAAGCCAGAGTTATATAAGGCAGCATATATATAGTATACACAGCGAAGTCAACAGAGATCCTGATGGAATAGATGCGAGAAGATGACCAATGAGAGCTTGCTTTACAATGAGAGTATGAGCTTTCATCAGTATGCAAGACATGACTGGCCCATGAATTGTGTAGATGATCCCATAAGGTCCTGCCATTTCTTGGAGAGGTCCCTTGGCAGGAATTCAGCTTACTCAACCGAGTTGTGTCAAGAGAAGAACGGAAACCATCATTCTGTCATCACCCATCTGACCGTAGAGGATGACAATGTGCAAACCAAGAGTACCATCTGGATCTTCATTGTCCTCCAGAGCTCACTAGCTGAGGCTTGGTCTGCGGCTTGTGGCAGTGTCAGAGGCGTGGAACATTTAGGAGACGGTGCCTAGTGAAACGCAATTAGGTCACTGGGGCCATGCCCCGGAAGCAGATGCTGGAACTCCAGTCTGTTGCTTCATTTTCTTCCTGGCCACTGTGAGGTGAACACGTCTCCTCCACTGTGCTTTCCTGCCGTGATCTGCTTAGATCATCCATAGGTTGAACACCAGAGAGTAAAGTGCCGTGGGCCAAGACTTCCAATACCACAAGCCTAGATAAACATTGCCTCCTTTCAAGTTGTTTGTGTCAGGCATTTTGTCAGTCATGGAAAGCTGTTAAAAACCCTGACCTACAGCCAGGGCAAGCATATTAAAGTTGTTGAATGGCTCTTGATACTTCTTTTTCCTTTACCGGACAGCAAATAGTCCCCTTGTTTTTCTATTGGTGATGTGGGAAAGAATACTCAGTGTAGATTAATATAGGAATTGGCTGAATGAGGATTTGCGGGGCTGGCCTGGAGCTGAGAAGGGGTTGAAGCATGCTTAAAACCCCAGGTTTCTTGGCCTGAGAGCTGTAGGATTTTGGCTGCTTCCCTTTCTTGCTCTGCGACAACAGACCCCAGTAAACATTAACAGCTGATAACATTTCTCTGGGCGTTGACATGCCCAGGTGCATGTAGCCACTGACAAATCCCTGCTTTTCCATGGCTGCTAGGGCTAATTGCTGCTTATCTGACTGCAGCTGGAGGGCCCTGGGCTGGACTTCCCCTTCTTCCTATATGACCTTACAAGGTCTCTTCCCCTAGCCCCTGGACCCTCCACTTACACAAACATTTCTTACTACTCTTGTCACTGCCAATGACATACGACCACCCAGGTCTGATTATGAGCTCCTGCCCTGGCCAATAGCACACCACCACATAGGTCACGCCCCCTTTCTTCTGTGATATCTATCTATCCATCTATCTATATCATATATGTATATATACGTGTGTGTGTGTGTGTGTGTGTGTGTGTGTGTATATCTCACTTCCCTTGCTTTAACAAATGAGCTATTCTCTGAAACTGCCTCTCAGTGGCTCTCCTCTCCTGAGACCAGTCTGGTGCACAACAGCTTGGTTGCTCCAGAGGAGAGAGACAAAAAACGGGACTGACGGGATTGGAGCAGTTCATTTAAATATCTTTTAATTACATTTAAATATGTATTTATCTACCACCCCCCTCTTCGTGTGTGTGTGTGTGTGTGTCTGTGTGTGTGTCGTGGCACGTATGTGATGGTCAGAGGACGACTTGTGGGAGCTAGCTCTCTACCTCCACTGTGTGTGCCCTGGGCCACCGGGCTTGGTAGCATGCACCTTTACTGGTGGAGCCATTAATTATTTATGAAAATTAGAATGAAATAGAAACAGAAATTAGAGCCAATCATAAAAATAAAGATATTATGTGGGAGACGTAGAGTGGCGGAAGGAAGGGTAAGACACAACGTCCCTATTTATTTCCTTAGGAGTAAAAGATTTAATGTTTGCATGCCCAACGAATCCAACATGCTTTGCTCCTTTGAGTCAGTAATTGTGAAAGTTGAGCTTTCTTTTGAATTCCTTTAACCATCAGTGGAACAGGAATTAGACATGATTAGTCACTGCATGCATTTGTCTCATTGACCTACTTAGAAAAGGCGGTTGTTTTTTTTCTAAATTTGTTCTGCTGGGAGGGGTTTTGTAAGCTGAAATTTCTCTCTTTTTTCTTTCTTAAAACAGTATCGAATCATTCAACCACAGTGTATGCAATCATTCAATCACATATTTAGTATGTAGATTATATTGTTATATATAAAATAGGATATGGTTTTAAAAATTTTAATAACTAAATATTAAAATAAAAGATTTATATGAAGGTATCAGCAGGACATTGATCAGCTGAATATTTTTTTGCAGTGTTTCTCCAGGAGTCATTTGGATGCTTCTAGCAAGTTCTTCATGAGATAAAGCCCATGTTTGCCTAGCAGTCTCCAGAGCTGGGTTGATCTGCACACCCCTCATCTTCTGACACATGTACACGTGTGCTCAAGGGTTTCCCATGTCTCCACATGTCAGTGCATCCCCGTGCTTATCTATGTGACCAGAAACAGAGGAGGTTTTAAAACTTGTCAATTACCCAAGCAGAGTCTCTTACGTAAAATCTAACACGTCTAAGACAGGCCACGCACTTGACTGTATGCCTGACTACATCACCTGTGCTGACGGTGGTCACGGCAGTGGACTGGGAACTGCAACCTCACAGCACCTGTACCACAATCTGGCAGTGAAACCACATCTCCAAGGGTACCATCCCCGGACCTCAGTGTTCCACGGAGGGAGAGGTTTCACTCTTGTTAATAACCTTCGTAACCAAATGCAAATTGTTTCAAACGTTTGTATGACCACCCTCATTCTACATTTAGAAACCTTTGCTTCCCTTTGCCTCTATATGCCCACAGCCTGCTACTGCACACATATTCTACTCGGTAACCATTCCAGAATAAGCTCTTTGTTTTGGAGAGCTGGTATTGTTGCTGCTCATTAGGGTGGCCATGTAGAGGAGTGTCTTAATTCATATTCTGTCACCATAACTGAACACCACAGAGTGGGTGATTCATATAAAAATATTTTCTTACCCTTGTGACTCTGGAGGCTGAGAGGTAGCACCTGGTGAAGGACCTCTTGCTGGTGGAAACTTCAAGGAATCACTAAGGGAGGGCTGCATCCATAAGACAGAGACCATGTGGTTTTGTATTGGACCTGCTCTTGAGATACCTCATTTACCCACTCTTCCATGAACGTGCAATCCGTCCATGAGAACAAAACTCATGGCTTAGTCACCTCTTTAAGGCCCCACATGGACTCACCTCTTTTCTTATTTAAAGATTTATTTATTAATGTATTTTTTTTTATGTGTACAGATGTTCTGTCTTCATGCACACCTGAAGAGGGCATCTGATCCCATTACAGATGATTGTGAGCCACCCTGTGGTTGCTGGGAATTGAACTCAGGACCTCTGGAAGAGCAGTCAAATGCTTTTAACCGCTGATCCATCTCTCCAGTCCCAGACTCACCTCTTAATATTGTAAAATGTGAGCTTCCATAGGGGCATTCCAACCAGAGCAGGGCTCTGTTGTGTGATCAAGCTTCTTGAGGCCAATAGACTTTGGCTGTTTGCCAAGGCTTATAACTAACTGGCTTGTTGGCGAATGAACAATACCACAGTTGGGTTATTAAATGGTGTCACATCAAGTTTAACAGCTGTGTGAGTGGGCTTACCTCTTGGCTCAGTCTTTAAACCTTCAGTGTGCATAGTCAGGACAGCAGTCTGACATGGCCTTCAGTTGGTAGACAGTGAGGAAGAACACCTGCCATTTTCTTCTCACTGGAACTTCTTCACAACTTTAGGTTTTGACTTGCTGCCTTCGATGTCTTGTTTGCTTTCTCCAAGGAGATGGCCAGCTCAGCTTGCTCATAAATCCAGTTTCTTGTCCCACAAAATTTGCAAAAAGTTTCTCGTGCATGGTTAAAGTAAAAAAAAAAAAAAAAAAAAAAAAAAAAATCGGTGCTTGGGAGCAGCAGGACAGGTTTGCTGCTTTGAATTTAGGTTTTTATTTTATCAAGCAGCACAATCTCGTTCTCTTCTCTGAAGCAGCATGGGGCATGCTCCCTAGAGCCAGTGTTTATTACAAAAATGTAGAGCCACAGGACAGATCATAATCCTGTTACCTTTCCTGTGCAGTGGGTGCTTAAAAGAGAAACGTTGGTTAAGTGTGTCTGTAAAGCCCAGAACTGTGGAGGCAGACGTTCTCCACGTCGCTGGAACTTCTCGGAGTGCTCTCTCCTCTGGGCCTTTCCCTGTTCATTTAGGTTGGGAGTCCACTTCATATATTCCACCTGCCCGTGTGGTTTCCTTATAAACACTTTGCTTACGGAAGCTATACGTCTTGTTTTTGAATAATACTATGCTATCACCATTGCTCATGCCTAATTAAATCAAATCTCCAGCCTAATTTAATAATTCAAACGTCGAAGTTTTTCTAACTGAACTGTGTGAGTTGCAGTCTCCATGAGGGGCTCGGGGCTACCCGTGTCCCCGCTCAGCTGCTTTCCTCCAAGCAGGAAGCCCAAGTTTACAGAGGGATCATTTGTAAACAGGAGTTTAAGGAAACCCACGCTGAGACCCACGGGGACACAGAGGTTGGCTAACGTGATGTCACCCACAACTCCGGGTGTGCAAACTGCAGATTTATGCGAGTAATTAATAGTGTCTTGCCAAGAGAGTCGGTAGGCTTTTCAAAAGGAATCTTCCTTTGTGTCTTTTGATATTTAAAGAGCTGTAATTACAATGGCAACACTTTGAATTCTTTTTTTTCCTCTCTCTCTCATCCTCTTATACACATTAATTTATGGACCAATCCAGTATTACAGACAAGCTAATGAAAGAACCACACAATCCCTTTATCTTTTCCTTTTCTTTTTCTTTCTTTCGTTTTTTTTTTTTTTTTTTTACAGTTTCACTTTCGTAGATGAATGTAAAGTAGTTAGTGCTATAAATAAGGATAATGAAGTATCTCTCCGCTCAATTGCCGGTTGTTGCTGCTGTAGTCTTACACAATAGAAAAAAAAAAAGGACTGAATTGAAATCTTTTCCCATCTTGCTTTCTTCCCTGTGCTTGGGCACCAGTTAAATTCAAACATTTCTTCCTTTATGAAGTGGTTTAAAAAAAAAAAATAAGAGACTTGAGCTGGATTTTTCCCCCTTCTTTATTTTTAGAGTCAGAAAACTGATTACATAAATTCTACAGTCAGCATAGGCTGAGCCGGTCTTCTAACTTCCGTGGTGATATTCCCTTCACTGTGGCCGGGGCTGGGGAGTTAACTCCGCCACTGAAGCACATTGGCCACCTGGTCTTCAGTGTGCCTTGCTGGGAGGAAGATGCTAACAACGAGTCTCTAAATGTTTATGAAATTAGTTCAGCTTCTGAGGGAAGTACCCACTAAGAATACATGAATGCATTCCCTGAGACCTTTGAGTGCCTCCTTGAAAGAGTTTGGCATTGTTTAGTTTTGTTTTTCTGGCAAACAAAAATGTTCTTTACCTCCCTTCCTCTCTCCCTCTCTCCCTCCCTCTTTTTCTCTCTTCTTCCTTCTCTTTTTCTCTCCATCCCTTCTCTCTTTTTCTTTTCTACCTAACTACAGGAGAAAATTGTATTAGACTACAACAAAGTACCTGAGGCTGAGTAATGCATAAAGAAAGAAGTTTCATTAATCCGTAGTTTTGGAGGTTGAATGCCTGAGAGCTGATGCCCTGTCACTTGGCATCAGGTCTTTTCTTTGCTGCGTCTCTTCCTCATCACAGAGATGAGAGCAAGAGAGAGACGCTATGATGAGGCAGGAAGCTGGCCAGAGGAGCAGGAAAGGAGATCGTCTCGTGTTTGTTGTTTTTGTCCTAGACAAAGTCTTGCTGTGTGGCTCAGGCTGGTGATAACTTTGTCACCTCCTACGTCAGCTTCCCAAATGCTGGGATTGTAGGCATGGACTGCCACACCAAGATCCATCTTGCTCCTTGGCAGCAGCCCTTCCTACAAAGAGAAGTCCTCTGACTTCTTCTCAGGGCAGCATCCCCAGTACCTTCTCACTAGGCTCCATTTCTTAAGGTCCCCCCATCATTCTAAACTCTTTATGGATCCAAGTATCCAACTCTGAATTCTTGGGGTTCATGTTACATCCAAACCCTAGCATCTAAGTTATAAGAAGGCACCAGGGCCATGATGCTTCAAATTCTTTTCCATGTAGTAATTCGCAATTCTCATACCTGAGAGGAAGAACATTTTCTTCCCATATGAAATATACATTGTACAGCTCTCAGTTCTTGGAACTTAGTAACACATTCTTTAATAATTCTATTTATTGTAGGTATTTTTTCCGTGAATTTAGAATTCGGTTGGCCTCATATACTGTTAAACCAAATGTCATGGATGGTAAAACTGACAGCCAGCAAAGGAGTCATAGATCAGACTCCAGTCCACAGCTACTAGAGGAGCAAGGCTTTTGATCCTCTTGAGTCATAGGCAGTAGCTATTCAGCTCTATATTGGGGAAGTTTATTTTCAGCTATGTCTGAAATTGTTTTATGCACTGCTGGGTGAAGGACTGTCTAGGTCTTGGTGTTCTGTATTGTTTGCAGGTGTTGGATTTGTGTGTGTGTGTGTGTGTGTGTGTGTGTGTGTGTGTGTGTGTGTGTGAATATTTAATTGCTAATGATCTGCACGTGGTATCAGTAGAACACGTGAGGAGTTCTGAATCAATAAAAACACCTGAGCTGAGAGCGCAGGGTTCCACTGTCCAGGTTGATTTTGCCTTGACAGTGGTTCCCTCTGCTGAGGTCCGGCAGGGTTTGCAGATATGAATATGCCTCTTTGTCTTCCTTGCTGAACTCCACAGTGGAGTACTGATACAGCTCTAGTCCAGCCATCATTTTACTGACAGTTGTCAGTTCTGGATGGGTAGCTGTAGCAGGCATTTTGCTGATTTCTCAGTTTGTTGACTCTGTTAAACTGTGGTTTTTCTTGAGAGCAAAAAACATGTGTATTTAATTTGCTCTTTATGGTACCTGGGAGAACTTTATAAAAATGGTTAAAGTATGTGATGTGTCTTGCTCTTGAGCAGAAACGTAGCATGCTTTTTAAAACTCAGCCTGGAGTTTGGTAATCTTGACATCGCATGTGTTTTGACAAATTGCCTGGTTCAGCCAAACAATTCCCAAAGGAGCCATGAGATCTGAGCCACTTCAACAAGACTTTCTGAGTCAACAGCCAGAGGATACATACATATGGTGTGTGCTCAAGCCTAATTCATAATTACAAACAACGGTGTTTAGTTATTCAAACTTTGTCGGTACTTCCAGTACTATACGTTCCAGTGTTTTATGGATCTCCTTCCTTCCTTCCTTCCTCCCTCCCTTCTTCCCTCCCTCCTTCCTTCCTTCCTTCCTTCCTCCTTCTCTCCCTCCCTCCCTTCCTTCCTTCCTCCTTCCTTTCCTCCCTCTTTCCCTCCCTCCCTTCTTCCCACCATTCCTCCTCCCTCCCTCTTCTTTCTTTCTTCCTTCTTTCTTTCTTTCTTTCTTTCTTTCTTTCTTTTTCTTTCTTTCTTTCTTTCTTTCTTTCTTTCTTTCTTTCTTTCATCTATCTTTATTCCTTTCTTTCTTCTTTCTTTCCATCTTTCATTTGGGGGGACAGACTCTCTTTATGTAGCCCTGGCTGTCTGAAATTCACAGAAAACCACCTGCCTTTGCCTCTCAAGTGCTGGATTAAAGGCATGCACCATTATGCCAGGTTCAATAAATAGCTATATCAAACTTGTGATATTTGTCTTTGGAAAGTCCCTCTTTCTCAAGAATTTATGTAGTAATTCCAGAGAAGAGTTTGATACTTCTTTTACATTTGCCCAGGGTTCAAACTGTAGGGATTACCTGATAACTATGTTTCCATGGTAATTGTCACTATTGTTTCTAGTCTGTTACGTCACCTGGGGATACCACAAAGATGACTTCACAAGAAGATACTGGGATAGGGATTAGAGATGCTAGACAAGACTGAAAAGATCATTTGGGCATAATGTTATACCCCTGTAAGTCTGGCGCTTGGGAGGCAGAGGCGAGACAGCTGAGAGCTTGAGGCCAACATGAGCTATGTAGTAAGATCATGTCTCAAAAACAAATAGAGCCAAAACAAAAAACCAAAAAGACAAAAAAACGGCAAACAGCAACAACTAAAAAAGAAAGAAAGAAAAGAAAAAGAAAAAGAAAAACAAAAGGAAGCTTACTGTATTTTGGCATAGAGACTTGGTAGAATAATAGAGATCTTTCTGAAATACACTGCAAAACTCTAGGCAGACCCTAGAATCAGTGTCAACGAGGGATGTGGTAAGGCACGGTTGACTTCTCTGGTTATTACAACAGTCAGTCAATTGAATTTGTTGACAAGGTGGATTTGGGACATTAGAAAAAGGGAGGATTGCAAATAACCTCCGGGTCTTTACTTTCAATATCAAAAGATGACATTCCCAGTAGCTGAGCCAGAGATGATTCTAGAGAGAGATGTTTCAAGGCTCTACCTGTGTGTGCTAAATTCAAGATGCCTAGTAAGTATTTTGTGGTAGTCAGCTTTTTGTTGCTGTGACAGAACACCCAAGATAAGCAACTTATAAGGAAGAAAGGTTTATTTTGGCTCACAGTTTCAGATACATCACTTCATGGCAGCTTGGCCTTTGTGCTTCAGCCTAGCAGTGTAGTAGAGCATCATGGTAGAAGTGCAGAGTGTAGGAAATTTGTCAGCTGGGACTCAAAAGAGGCAGAGGGAAGGGCCAGAGACCCAGAGCCTCCTGGAAAGGCATTCCCTCAGTGACCCAACTTCCACTAATTAGCCTTCACTGTGTCCTAATGGTACCACAGGCTGCCAAATTAGCTTTTAACACACGATCTTTTCGAGACATTAACATCCATATCATTACACATTTAAGGAGTGACATCAGACTGCTGGGCAAATACATGTGTCTGAAGTTCAAGTCAGAGTGCCAGTCTGGAGGCGTAAGTTTAAAATCCCACCGAACGGGTGGTGTTTAAAATCGTGAGCTTAGGTGGCATCAAAGGCAGAACAGGTAGCTAAGAGAAGCAGCTTGGCAGATTCCCCTGAAACATCATTGGTGAGAAGGCGGGAAGCCGAGGAAGGATGGGCAGAGGAGACGGAGAAGGGGCAGTTGGGTGGGGGCAGGGGTGCTGTTCTGGTAGGCAGGGAAGACATTGTTTCTGTGACAGTGACCCAACTACACTCAGGACTCTTTTGCAATTCTACATTGAACACTCAAAACTCCTTCAACATTTTTTATGACATTTTTATATGCGAGAAAAGGAAAAAATTGCTATAACATAAACATTTAAAATGAAGCATTGTTCGTTGAGATGAGAGTAGTGCATTCTTTACCCCTTTTCACTGTTCTTTGGGAGAAGTTCTGGACTGAAGTCACACTAGGTCTTATTTTTTATATGCTAGAATATGTATGCATATACAAATATATACATATATATGTATCTATGGTGTTGTAAAGTAAATATTTCTTTGACTTGGGTTTAAATGTGTTTGAAGTCTGATAATTAAGCATGAACTTAACTTCCAAGATGGAACAAAAAATATGAGTACTTGCTTCCACCTACACGCTGATGGGAAGATGGCTGCTGATTCTATGTATCCCATCGTGCAGTTCTGATCCCTGGAGTTTATTCTTTTGTACCTTGTTTTACAGTCTGAAGACGAATTATTCTTTACCAGAGTGTGGAGTTCCTGAAGCAAATGAGCCACTGTTCTGGCTGCTCTTTAAAGCCTCCTATACTTCAAAGGTTCTAAGAAAAATGCTTATACCTATGGTTGGAATTAAGCCTCACTGGATGGGGAAGGAAGTTAGCAGCCCTTTGAATAAACTGGATTAACCTCAGCGCCAATTCTCTCGGGGAAGAGGCAGCTCAGCTTTTTAGAGCTACACAGGTCATCAGCAAAAGTCAGATTACGAGAGCCTTCAAGTTGCAATCATTCCATACGGTAAGGGAATTGAATGTGATTTAGGCTTAAGAGTGAGGGAAATGAATTTTTAGTTAAGAGTCATGAAAATCAGCACCGTTTCATATAGTTTAAATAGACAGCTGTTCTTGGTTCAATATATGCATTCATTCAATTCAGTTTCCCTGAGTTCAGAGGTAATAAAAAATATACACATTTTTCTACAAATTCAATCACTTTTGAAAAGGTCTATAACTTTTAAAGCTATTTTTGTTTAAATTGCACAATTACTACTTTTTTTTTCCTCCTGTCAACTTCAAGGAGAAATTCAACAGCCCTGATTCTCTCCTATCTGTTTGAGATTGTTCAGAGGAAGTGTGAGATGACATGATTTAGGGTGGAGTGGCCATTCTGCCTTCCAATCCTGTCCTAACATTCCAAAGAGATTTAAAAACTGGACAGAGGGTACTGTATGCCTACAATAGGGGTGCAGACACCTGAGACATAAATTAGCAAACCCAGATGAGTTGGCATCTCAGACCTGAAAAATGAAAGGCTTATTTTTTACATTCTTTAGATGAGCAAGATGTTTGCTTCTAACAGGACTGGACAACCACAGGTAAGCCACAGGCTCAGCATGACAGAAAGTTTCCTTAGTGTGAATTAAGCAACAGAAGTTAAACGTGCAAACATTTCCTGCAGTTCTTCTGCTCAGGTTCCAAGACTAAATAACCTTCGTTCTCTGCTTTCATTATTTCTACTTATGGCTTTAGTGTATCTCTGTACACGGTCCCATTGGAAAATGACTATTAAGTCTAATGTCTATTACATGGGTGCTCCCTTTTAGAGCCTGGGGTTCCTTTGGGGGCACTCACCCTACTTGAAGGCATCCCTGGGGGGCCTGGGTGCTATGTGTTAACTATCAGGGGAGGTGGAAGATGATTGGTTGGAAATCTCAGGAACTCTTTCTGAGAGGTTACTCTGATGCACTATGACAGACATTGTTCAGTTCTTCATGCTGCCTACATGGAAGGAAATGCTTTTATGATTTTAAGTGCATTCATGGTTTTTCTTTTTGCTTTAAAAAAAACAATTCTTTCACTTTTGAGTGCTCACAGATTACTAAGGAAGCCAGGAATGGTAATTACTCCCTGTTTTCCACCCAGAAGGCCGGGTGGATGTTGTTAGCAACTCTTTGCCATCTTTACAGCCAGATTCCACCCAAATCCCCCAGAATGTTTATCCCAGATTCTATCTCTTTAGACATTTATCACAGAACCCATCCCTAAGAGAGATGTCACACATGTTTTATAGCCTGCTGCCCTCTCATCTGTCTTGGTCAGAAACCACACCAGATCCTAGGGCCTTAAGCTCTAGAACCATCTTCATGGTCACATGGACTTTGAGTTGAGTTTCAGTGTAATTATGTCTCCTTTTGCACTGGGGATTTTTTAATACCATGAAGCTTTTTCCCAAAATTGTACTGTGTTTAAATATGCTTAAAATAAACCGCTTGGCGTCAGACTCTAGAAGTTTGAACCAGCACTGACTAAATCGAGCTGAACTGAGTTTTCCTTCTTGCCTCTTTGTGGTTCACTTCTCTGCTGGTTGGGATGCTTGCAGGGAACCCCACAGTTTGTGATGCTGAGCTTGAACTGATGGCCCCATGCATGCCAAGCAAGTGTTCTTCCGTTGAGTTATATACCTAACCCCATGAATTTCTTTGGAAGATTCTCTGATTAGTGTTGCTGATCTCACCAGACAAGGTAGAGAGGCTAACTAAGCATTTTTCACTTAGCAGATGGCCTTGGCCAGTCTTCTCTCCTGGTGTAAGCTCATAGCACTGGGTATGACATTAAGAGCTGGATGAAAGTAATGTCTGTCACCTCCCCATTTCTGATATATATTACCCAAAGCTCTGGAAAATCATCTTTATTCCTGGAATATGTTCCGGGACCTGCAATGTGTACCTGCTACCACTGAAGCTTTGTATTCTAGGGACTTTCCTAATGTGCCCTAAAACACTGTCACACAGTATTATAATTATTCTGCCCTCCCGTGTTTGATGTCTGATGACTCCTTTGAAATACCATTTTCCTGTTTCAGGGATATTATTAAGTAAAATAAGGGTTACCCGATTTTATCACTGGTGTGATATTCCAACAGTAGACCGATACCTGAGTCGCTACTAATAGGCTGGGTGTGTACTGCTGTCCGCATAGATTTAGGGAGGACTGTGTCTGTAGGTGGGAGGCACAGTGGCACAAGACTTCCTCGTACTGCTCAGATTTGTGTACAGATGAAAACTTGTTTGTTTATGGCATTTTCCATTTAACACTTTTGGATGGTAGTTAACTTATAAATGAAATTCCAGAAAGTTCAGTCGGGGCTAAGTGGGATCAGTGTACTTCCATTATATTTTAAATATAGAAAGTTTGGAAAAAGGACAATAATCAAAAGGAATAAATGGAATATCCTTTAAATCCACCAATGGCCAATCATTTGATTTCTTCTTTCAATGTTGGGCCATAGACACTCTCCTCATACTGTCCTGGAAACTGAGTCCACTGTCAGCTTCATAGGAAACAAGGGTGGCTACCCTTGTCTCCCACAGGTCCCCTATAGTCACAGTAACTTGATCTTTGGGAGGAAACAGCAAACGAACAAAGAGCCCTCCCTCCAACCTCAAAGCCTCAGGAGTCTCCCGTTTCTCTGTCCTCTACCTTGGTTCTTTCCATGTTCTGAACACACTGCCAGGCCACCTTGGCTTTCAGACTGTACGTGCACAGCGTCTCTCATGTCACCGACTCAGTAAAATACTGCCAGAGAGCAGTCTCTGTCCGCTTGCTTATGGTGCTCCTCATAGGCATTTTCTTCCCATCATGGCCGATCTGTGAAAGGTTTTAGGCTTTGTTTCTCACCTGCTAGCCACTTGCTTTCTTCCTTTAGCAAACTGTATGCATGCATGCATGTAATTTATTTATCGATGTATGCATTTAGACATGGTCTTGCTACTTACGCCATGATCATCTTGTTTTCCCTTCCCAAGTGTCAGGATTGCAGGTATGCACCATCACACCTGGCTTTTTTTTATTATGTTTTATTTTTATTTTCGAGATAGGGTTTCCCTGTTGTAACTCTGGCTGTCCTGGAACTCACTCTGTAGACCAGGCTGGCCTCGAACTCACAGAGATCCACCTCCCTTTGCTGGGCTTAAAGGCGTGTGCTACCACCACCCGGCATGTTTTAATTTTTTTTTTAACAAGAAAAATATATGTGTATATACTTAAAAATGCAATCAACACAAAGAAGGATACTTGGAGACTAATTTGCCTTCTCGCTCCATACTATTAGCCTCCCATTCTCTCCTACAAAGGGAAATTTTATGGCAAACATCTTGTTTTTCAGAAATACTTCTGTGCATTAGCAAGTCTGCATGCCTCTCTCCCTCCCACGTCTTCAGTGCTAGCAGAGGCAGCTGTAGGCACACACTAAACTAACACCTGTGTATGATCCTGGGATTCTGGCTTGAGTCTGGCTCCTTCAGTACCATCAACCCCTTTGCGTTCCCAGCTCTCCCCACCCTCCACTTTCACCCCTGCCATGCCCCGCCTCCTCTTTCTTCCCCAGCCCTCTGCTAGCAGAGATAAGGCACGAATCCCTGGATGGGCCTGTGGTTCTTCCTGCACCAAAGTGTCTACCACCAGATAAGTCCCTGGAGTCAGCCATCGACTCTGTCTACATTAGGCCAGGATGAGTGTAGAACGGAAGTTGGCCCCGAGGATCATGGATCCTCATATACGCATGTCAGCATCCTGGACTCTAGGAATTCCCTCATTTATTCTGCATCCTCGTTCCACAGAACGAAACAATTTAACAAATAAAAACAGCAGGACAAGCCAATGGAGAGACTGTGAGAAAAATAAAAAGTATATGTTAGTGTCTTTGGTGGCTCTTTGTAGTGTTGGGGCAAAAACCCTTGAATTTTTGTTTTCCACTTAGATCTTTAGACCATGCAGCCAGTGTGACGGCAACCCTCACAAATAACATCACCAGCCTCACGAGGTGGTAACACAGCCAGCTGTCTGGCAGTTCTACACGGTGGCTAAATATGTTCTACATTTCCTAAATGTAGCCCCTGCGAGCCTCGTTTATATATCTTCCTGTGGGATAGCAACGTGGATGCCCCAGGGAGATCTCTAAGCCAGCATGTCGAAAGTTGGACTTAACCACTCCCTTGCCTTCTGACCCAGCTTGTGGAATTCTGAGGTCCCTGACTAAGTCTGTTGCCTGCGAGTAGACTCCATTCTTTTTTATTCCATTCTTTCCTGCCTTCCATGATCAGATTCCAGGCTCCCTTTGTTTTTTTGGACCCTGTTCCATCTTGGTCTCCAGACTGTAGCTCCAATGAACTCCAAATCACAATGCTCACGGGCTAGTCTCCTATTCCTAGAGGCGCCTTTCCTCTATGCCCCGAGGCAAACGCCCAGTTATTTTTAGATCCCTATGTAGTTTTATAATTGCTCACAAACTTAGGTAAGTATGCATTGGCACTTACAAACACTCTAGGCAGTGTTGTTTCCGTTCGCTGTCCTTTTAGGATAATAGACACTTTCTCCACAATGCTTCCCTTTCATGGAGTTAAAACAACCCTCCTGGAACATGACCGGGTTAACGCGGATTTCTGACAAGCACTCTCTCCCTTTCCATGGGCAGCTGTCTGATGCCTCTTTGGCTTATTGAAGTGTAAGTCAGGTCATCAGCGTTTCCTGATAAGGAACTGAAGTAAATATTGTATATTTCAGGAGTTTGTGGCATCTCTGGAGCATCATGGGCATGAAGATAGGCTACATTTGTGCTACTCTTATACCCACAGAGTGTTCTCCTGTCTCCCTCATGGTCGTGAAGGATGTCTTTCTGAACACAGTTCTTGCTCAGATTAGTTATTTTGTTTATCTATAGGACAGGCTCTTTATATAATTTCTCCGAAGGCTCTTTTGATTTTTCTAAGGCAAGTATGGAAAACTCAGGTGGGGTAAGATAGTTAATGGAAAAGATTGCAGCAGGCGGTTGTTGTGGGCAACAGGGAGTGGTGGGGTGTGGGTCTAATGAAAGAGTAGTCCCTACAAGCCTCTAGCTTACTGATGTTCTGAAGCATGTGGACTTAACAGTCTGTAAACCTTCCAGGCTTTTTAACAGAAGCTAGAAAGTAGAGTCCTATGAAATTATTTATTTTATATTGGCAGCCAATTCTGAATGAATAAAAAACAGTGTTTGAGCTGAAAGAATTATGTCTGGAAGGCTGCAGCTGTGTGTACCCACCTCACCCCGCCCCAGACTGCTCATTTATGATCTGAGTTCTAAAGGCACAGGCGTTTGAACAAGGAGAACCTTAGAGATTTTTGTTCTCTTCGTTCAAGAAGGTGGAAGAGAAATGCCAGGTGGCACAATCCTCCCACACAGCATGGCATTGGAAAACGCCCTGCCAAGTCTTTCTGGAGCTCGTCCCCAAACCCTAAGCATCAGTAATTAACCCTCCAATTTGGGTCCACTTGGCCCCGTGGGACAAGAGCCACCAGGGTGCCCGGCAGTTTATGTTGATGCCAATAGCAGTCTTATGTTTTCCCTCCATTTGCTTTGTGTCTTTCTTATCGCGCTGAATCCCTTGGTAAGTCTGACTTCTCTAGTCAACTCCTTGGTTTGGTGGGTAATATTCACCCTGAGCCGAGATCAGAAGGCAGGGAGGAGGAGGAACGCTAGACAGGAAAGTCCAGTTGAGACTGGAGTTAGGAACCACTAACGCCTCTGCTTTGTCTTGAGTAAATCTTATAACGTTCTAGTTTTGCAGAAATGCAAAATAATAGCAGCGAGGAAGATCAAAACATTTTAAAAGGGCTTATATGTCACTTTGAAAGCTCATATTAATGAAGTAATTTTTAAAGGCAGGAGTACAGGCGAGGGAGAAAGGGGGGGAAGAGGAGATGATATGTTTTAATTAAAACATAAAAAAGTAGGAATAAAATGAATCTATTTATTATTAAAAAATGCATTAGAGGCGTCCCTGCTTCTTGGCAGTTCAGCATAGCTGCACACTCTCCTGCCCTTTGGTGAATTTTATATTTCTAGCTTCAATTCAGGAGCCCCACTTTCCTTGCCTCCCTTCAAGCTAGTGTCCAGGAATGTGACTCTAGTCTGTACTTGTAGTAGATGTGGAATTGGAATTGAGCAAAGGGAGCACTGTGGGAGCTGTGCTTGTGGTGAGTCCAGACCTATTTGATGTTTGGAAACAGCAGCAGGTTCGCAGGCCTTAGTGTCCTTCCTCCTGGTGGTGGTGGTGACCATATGCATCTTTCACCAAACTGCCCCTGCGGGCTGGGTATTGCTCATGGTATTGCTCATAGCTCTAGAGCCAGATTCTGGCTCCTCTCCAGACTCTATGATTCTCTAGTAGAGGGAGATTCTGTTACCAACAACTTTGATCATTGAGCACCATGAAATGACTTCAGTAGACAAGTTGCCATAGTTACAGTGGCAGTCAGTCAGGGCTTACAGTTTACATCCAAGGAATGCATTGAGATAAACAGAGTACCCAAAAGATGTTAGGAATTCTCCTAAAGAACTTGAAAGACATTATGAAATTCTCTCAGGTAATACCGTTGTTTAGATAAAGAGGTGGTTGCGGAATGAATGGGACAATTAGGATAAACATGGAGGAGAAAAGACAGGAAGCAGATGGTTTTACTCTTCTATGGCCACAAGCTTCTGCTCAACTGGGTGAGTTGCTAGCCTCGGGATCTGTGGAGGTTAGTGGGCCATCAAACACGCTGAGACCGTCGTCATGCTCAGGAGCCTGGTGGGGTGGAGAGGGAAACAGCTCGCAGATTCTGGCTCTTTGGTGAGGCAAGTGAATCTATTGGGGAATGGTAGATTGAAGGACCAGAGGTCAAATGACTAGAGCAGGTTCCTCTTGTAATTGCCAGTAAAGTCAGCACCTGCAGACCGCCAGGAGCCTTGTGTTTCATGTAGGATGAATGAGTCTGATGCTACCAGGGATGAGCAGTGTGAGGGAAGGTCAGATGTTAAGATGTTGCCCATGCTGGACCTTTGTTTTCTTCCGTATGCATATTAATTGCGGGTTGCAGATGGCTTCGTGTTATTACAGCTGCCAGTCACTTACACTGGCTGCAAAATCCTATTGCTCTCGCCACAGAAAATGACCTTGATGTGTTGAGTTCTCTGAACTTGTTTCTGCAGACAAAGACAAATACAGGACCAAATCAAATGATGGGTTAATATGTACTTTGGGGGCTATCTGTCAGTTTCAAAGGCCAATAGAAATGCTAAAAAAAAAAAAAAACCCACAGAATTTACATTTCAAAGGTCCATATACCCCTTACTTTAAATTCTGTTTCCATTTAACTATTCAGGAACCCCAGGTTCTTTTCCATTTGTTTAATATTTTGTCGTCTCTCATGTTTGCACAATCCCATTTTTAATACTGACGAGAGAAAGAGCAGACATTGTACCTGCAACCTAATTATGACTTCGTATTCCGTGTTTCTCACTCTCTCTGATCTGCGAGGTCGTAGCTGTCTTAACAGAAAACATACAGCAGTGTGTCTCGCTGTGTGAGGTCCGCAGTCCCTCCTCACATTGAGGAGATCCCCAGAGACCAACGGAAAGTGTGGAATGAGTCAATAAGAACCTGAGAGAAGAGGTTAAATGGGTTGGGATTATTCATGGAGTATCCTGAGCTGGCTTTCTAAAAATAACATTAATTTGTCTTAGACGAATTGATCTGTCACAAGAAGAAGCTACAGCATCCCTTGCATATATAATCTCTGCTCTGTGTGTTTTAAAGGGAAATATCCAGTATAGCTGAGCTAAGGGAAATAATTTTGGAGGCGCCTGGACCTAGGTCCAGTCAGGAGAGAGAACACACACAGACATTTCAACGGGCACTGTGTAAGGATTTATTATCTATATCAAGGAATTAGAACTTCAAGAGATTGGCTAGGGAGAGTCAGGAAGAATGCAGAAGCGGCAGGTATACGGAAGACCGCCCCAGGGCTGATGTAGGCCCTCATGGAAGAGGCTCTCACCAGCGTCAGGAGTGATCAAGTCCTTGTTGGAGAAGACCAGGCTATGGTGTCAGTGAATGGCAGGCAGTCCTGGAAATAGCGAGGTCCCAGGGAGCAGTTGATGAAGAAGCATCAGTGGAGAGGCCACGTTAGGAGAAGCTGCAGACTGAAAACTATTTATGGTCTGGGCTCTGAAGCGGCTTTAGGCCCTGCAGGAGTTAGGTGCTGAAAGAGGTACCTGCACATAACCAGCACCCTAACCCCCTCATTCTTCTTTTTTTAACTGATGAGAGAAATGTTATATTCTTAGGAGGTACAACAAGATGGTATCATATACCTGCTACCTATACCTATACATTTGGCAGTGATTGAATTGATCCAATTAACATGTTGGCCACCTCATGAACATCATTTCTTCAGGATTTAATTTCATTTCCAATCAATTTCCTTGTTACAAATTATCAGAATAAAGGCTCAAATGAGTTAGACAATTAGCAAAGGTCAGTTGGTCAGATACTGACCAGAATTCACAGGCCAGGAACAAAGTTAGCCTGACTCCAGGAGAGGTATGGCCATCACCTACTGCTCTGTAGGGCATGGGTTGGGACGTCATCATCCTGGAGTTCATAAAGTAGGTGGGTATGTGTGTGAGGGACAAAAATGCAGGATCTGTGTAAAAAGAATTCAAAGGCAATGAGTAGCTGTGTGTAGAGAACACTTGGGCGGGTGTAGAGGCAACACGCCCATGGTGGTGGCTCGGCAGCTAACACAAGGAGGCGCATTCAAGGTGCAAACCCTGCCAGACCTCCGCAGAAGAACCACTATCATGGCAAACACCATACTGCGCTGTAGAACCCTGAGTTCAGGGGTTTTATGGACACCTAAGCCCCTCAGGTGTTCTAATAATTCCATGTGCAGATCATGAGGAATCCAACGTCTTTTACATAAAATCAACACCTGCAGACAATATAAACTCCAAGGCCTAGGCAGCCTTTTACACAACAGTACACGAAATGGCCGTTTTAAACATAAGTAAAAATAAACTTCTGGAACAGGAGGGGAGCCTGGGGTTCTTTAGAGAGGGTGCTTATGGAAGTTTTCTTTGAGAAGTGATAGGTAAACTTCCATGAAATGAGATGGTGTGTTGGTGAAAGGATTTGTCAATAAGCCTCCCTTCCCTTCCCCTCTTCTCCCCTCCCCACCCCTTCTCTCCTCTCCCCTCCCCTTCCCTTCTCTTTTCTTTCCTCCTCTCTCCTCCCCTTCCCTCTTCTCCTGCCTTTTTTCTTCTCTTCTCTCCTCCTTCCTTCCCTCTCTCTTTCCCCTTCCTTCGTCTTCCCTCTCTTTCTTTTCCATTCTCTCCCCTGAAATAAAACATTTTCTTGACCCTGCATAATCTTGGATGTTGATGACAATGGCAAGATAAGACAACTCATAGAGAAGATTCATCCAGTTCAGAAGTGAGACCTGGGGGCAGGTAGCACAGAGCTGCTTCCATGTTGCTTTGTTTGCCCAGAGCATCTCTTGATAGATAGTTGAGAAAACCTAGCTATTTGTACGGATTGTGATTTCTGCCCTTAATGCTTTGTTAGATTTAGAAAATACCAACTTAATTCCATTGTTTTTGGTGTCTTTGAAAAGGTGTTAAGACTTCTGGATTCATTTCTAAATTCGTTTCTAAATAAAAGAGGATTTCTTTGGTAAACTTATCATTTCTACTTTGATGGGTAAAGCAATTGAACTAGCTTTTTGAAAGGTACAATGCAAGTTAAATCATAATAAGAGACCTAAAATAACAAATTGGGAAAAGGGCCACATTATGGTCTTTTTGCTCATCTGACTGTTATTGTTAATAATAATAACAACAAAATACAAGAAATTAACGTGTCTCTCTAATCATTGTTTAGGCTTTCCGTGGGAATGTCACAAAATAACAGCTGTAGAGTAGAAGAAATTAGAGCCCAGTGAAAGGAATTGGCAACAATGTTTCTGCCTGGCAATTGTGGCCTCGTGTTTTGAAAGCAAAATCATCACAAATGTTTTCAGGCTATTTCAGAAGGGGAAAAGAGAGTCATCCTCAGCCAGGAGCCGTAGCTCCAGCGCCTGTGCTTGTCTGAGGATCATGATTTATTTGTAGTGGTCACCATGACTGGAGGGTGTCCTGGTGACCCCTGCTTTCATCCATCTGTGCCCTCCTTTGACCCTATTCTCTTGTCTATGGCTTAGATTTGGTGGCTCACTTTTTTTAAATTTCTTGAACAAGGTCTTACTATTTAGTACAGCTGGCTTTGAACTTGTTATGTAGGCCAGGGTGCCTTGAATCCACGGTCTTCCTGCCTCAGCCTCCCAAGTGTTAGACTCGGAGACATGCTTCCACATTTTACTCTAGTGGTTCCTGTCTAACAAACAAGATATTACGATAGTGAGGGGGCATCTCATACTTGAGCTGTGCAAGCTGCAACGACTGTCTTAGCCTGCTCTGTTGCTGGGGAGAAACCCACGGCCATCTTACGAGCAGTCCAGAGCCATGCTCAACCCTAGTGAGGCCACTATCAGAAGAGCCGAGGCTGTTTTGCAAGCACATGGATAAACTGGAAACAGATTCCTTCTCTCCAGCTGTCCATCCAGAGAAGTCCACAGCCTTGGCTAATACTGCTTGTCTACCTCAAGAGCCACAGGCAATCAAGTGGGTGACAGATTTCTAGTTCAATCGCTGTGAGACGATAAATGTTTTTTGTATGAAATATGGCCATTTGGGACTATTTGTTATGTAGCAGTCGGTTAACTTATACAGATAGAGATTACAGTGCAGTGGTAAATGCCAGAGTGAGTTCTATGCCTTTGAGAGGAAGCTACCATGATTCCAATGTAGAGGAAAGACCCGACGCTCTCTAGGGTTTCCCTGGGGTTCTAGTACTAGACCGGAACTGTTGAGACATCCAGTCTCATTGACTGAACAACTGTTGGGATTGCTGGCCTTTCTGTCAGGAGACAACCATTGTTGGGCTGCCCAGGCTAGCCCTCAGTCAGTCTAATAAATCAAGTACACGCACACATATAAGTTCTATCAATTCCGTTCCTTTAGAGAACCCTGACTAATATACCTAGGAAATGAAATCAACCTAGATGTCCACAAATAAATCAGAGGATTAGAAGTCTACGGTCCATATATACAACAGATGACTCAACTGTAAAGAAAACAAATAAAATTATAAAATTTGTGAATCAATGAAATCTGCAGGCAAATGTATAGATCTTAATATCCTAATTCTTCCATGGTTTATACTATTTCAAGTTTGCCTTTTTAGCGATATTAGGAGGAAATCAGAAGAATCAGGAGAAAAAAAAAATGGAACTAATTCTTGGTTTTGGAGCATCAAGGGCTAGACCTGTGCTTTCTAGTAGAGTAACCACTAGTCCATAGTAGACTGAACTAAAATGAAATAAAATAAAAAAATAAGGTCATTATTTGCACTAGCCACATGGAAAATGTCAATAGTGAAACCTGGCTGGGATATTGTATATTGGACAACTCAGAGTCACAGACTATTTCTATCATGGCCCAAACAGGGTTTGGTAGTCCTAAGGCATATGACAGACCATAACGTGTAAGTCACATTTTTAGTCTGTGGACATTGAAAGGATGGAGGAATAAGACAGCAGGGGAGAAGGGAGGTTGTGGGTCGTCACATGAGATATAGTTCCTGTTTAGGGGTGATAGATATCTACTGGAGAATGCCTCTCATTGATGCCATCTAGGTGCTGAATAATATCCATGAGCTGTCTGGTTCCATTCAAGATGTCACCATGCAAAGCTCGCCTGAGATACTGTGTCTCTCAGTTTTCCTTACGGGATGAGTCAAAGGGAAATTTGTTGATTAATATCTGTCTTCAGCAGATTGGTTGTAAAATTTTTTAAATATGGGACTGTGGATGTTAAGAGAGAACGCAAACCATGTTTACCAGTATAAAGTAAGAGGGTGTTAAACAGGTTGGTTAGAGCTACTTTTGTACAAAGGCTGGATTAAGCCATGCTCAACCCTAGAAGATTCAACAAAATTCACCATTACGAATTCTTTTCTAGACATTTGAGAGTCTTATTTAGTTGGATAGGCAGCATTGCAGCAGTTTGTAGGGAGGGAAACACAGATGCCGAGGTGCAGTTGGAATGTCCCTGGGTTTCAATGTGGGCCTTCAAACTGATTTCACATGGTCCCTTGAAGTTTCTTGTGTTCTCTCACCCACACTTAATCCTCCCCCCACCTCCTCTGCTGTTTCTATTCTAAGATGCCACCAGCTAGCTTTGGAACACATTAGGCTGTTATCTCTAGGAGCCAGGGCCTGCACATTCTTCACTTCGTTCTCTGCCTTCAGCTCAGTGTCACACCCCGCATCTAGTGAATGAGAAGTCAAAAGATGCAGGAGGATTTGCGTAGACTGACAACCGAGGTCAGCCCACCGTTGGCAAATAAGCAAAGGCCCAGACACTACAAGCTGGAGTGATCACATACGAACCACTGTAAACAGATAGGAAGGCTGTGAACAAGTTTTTGAATAATTTCAGATCTCGGCCAGTGTGGCCTTGGCTTTTAACTCTCTGTGAGAATTTTTCCATTTTCTTTGTCTACAGTTTTCCTTTGCATGATCTCATTTTGAAAATAGTGCTTTCGTGTTTGGGAACTTGGGCTCATTAAGCTCTTTACCTTTGACCTGATGTTACTCTACTGGATGTCAAAGAGCGCAGGACAGGGCATTAATGAGAAACGTAATGTCTGTGTCCCACCTCACAGCAGCTCTCGTGTCAAAGGCTCACTGGGGAGAATTAGAATCTAGACGGACTCACGGAAGTCTGCTGACTCACCCCATTCCTTTAATGTTTGAATTAACGTTGAATAAATAGCATCTATTCAAATGTTTCAGTAATGTTTTTGCTATTGTGGCAAGCAGCAGAAAACCACCATGGTTAGGACCTGAAAGCAAGATTCCTTACGTTAATACCCATGTAGCTCAGACTGTTGAAGGAGATCAGGAATCAGATGACAGGAAAGGCAGGAACTGGGGAAGTCTGGACCCCAGTGGCAGAACCAGGGTGGATTTTGCTGGAGGAAGCTGCCCAATGACAGCTCAGTTCTTACACTACCAAGACTGTCTTCAGGAGTGAGCTTCAGGGAGGAGAGTTTTGCTGCTTTGGAGGAGTCGGTGTGTGCGCTTGGATCACTTGAGCACAGGAGGAAGCTGGCGAGCTGCGTGCGGATGGGCATATCTCAAATTTTGATATGATGGTTTACCTCCCCACTCCAGTTCTTCCCCTGGATCCATATTTACTTTTCTCTTCTCTATGTTGCACAAAGCTTCCCACTGTAGACTGCATCTCGAGCCTACGTTTGCCAACTCTGCTGGCCTCGTGCTAGTCAGCTCTCCATCAGCACTGGAAATATCTGTATTCAGGGATGGAGAGACAGCCCAGTTAGCAAAGTGCTTGTTGTATCAGCACAAGGGCCTGAGTTCAATCCCTAAAAAGCTAAAAAGCTGGTGACCATATAGCAGCACCCCTGTAACTCCAGCCTGGGGAGACAGACCCAGGTGGCTCCCTAGAGATCGCTGGCCAGCAAGTCCAGCCAAATTGTTGAGCTCCAAGCTCAGTGAGAGACCTTATCTCAGAAAATAAGATGGGTAGGCTTTAAGGAGTGACACTAGAGAGAAGCTGACCTTTGACCTCCGTGTGCACATATATGCACCCAAACCTGTACATGTGTGTACGCAACACCAAAACACATATTAATCAACTCACAAACGGAGTAGTTCCAATCCATGATCTATTGGCCCTTTAGCACTGGGCCATAGGAAGGTAGCACATCATGTCAAGTGTGTGGTAGGAACAAAAACCTGTTACCTCATTGCTCGGAAGTAACGAGATCAGAGTTGGAATCGGGTGGAAACGAGGGAGAGAAAGAAAGATAAGGAAAGGGGGTCCCACCTGCCCTTTCAAGGCATACCCCTGAGACCTAAGGACCGCAGACCAGGCTCTGTCTCTTAAAAATAGTGTCAACCTGGGGACCAGGCCTCCAATAAATGGGCTTATGATAAGGAACAGCCAGCCTCCAAACCACAGCTCATAAGAGAGGGAAGTGGGGAGCCAGAGCAGAGGGATGCGAGGGTGTTATTTCTCGTGTGTCTTCGTGTGGAGCCCCCTCCTTCACAGCCTTACTTCCAAACTCACACCTTCCGCTCTGGGACTTTGATGGCTCCTCCGCATCATTAGAAGCTCAGTGCCTCAGTAATTCTAATTCGCATCCGTACTCTCCCTCTAACTTTTTAAGTAGCTTCGTTATTAACTTAGGACTCTTGCATGGAAACTGATTTACATCAGAAACTGACACGGCCCAAGCAGGCCGTGTCAAAAGAGCAGCATAGCTCTCTGATTCCATATTGATCTCCTTAGAGTCCCAAGTGCATGTAAAAACATTTGCGCTTCTGAAGGGGGCAGTACAAGAAACGGTCTTTTAAAAGAAATTCTTAGCATGTGTAGGGGACACAAACAAGGTTTCGTCTGGCCAAGATTTCTGTACGAACTCCCCACGCCGACTGTGGAGCATGCGTGGTTGGGTCTACAGACTCGACCTACACTAGGGCACACAGAACTCCTGCCCTGGCCATGGTGACAGAACTCCTGCCCTGCCATGGTGAGGGCTCAGGAGAATGGGAGCAGCAGAAAGGATACTATTCCGGACTGTGGAGGCTGTGGCTTGGCTCTGTTCTCCTGGGAGTGGCTAATCTGCCCATTGAAGGTGCTAAGTGGGAGAGTCTCCTTGCAGGTGAAGCTGCACAGAAGGAAGCAAAGCTGAGGGAGAGGATCCGGATTCCCAGAGCATTGCCAGAACACGGCCGCCGTGGTGTCTGGCAATGCCTGAAACCATAGGTTAATAACCTGATTGTTAGATTTCCCTTTTCAGATGGCACATTTTGGTACTCAGGCCGGTAGACCTAGTTCAAGTTGGTTTTTCTACCACCTGCAAAAGAAAGAGTACCGGGGAATATAAGATGTGAATGGGTTTTTACTATTTTTGCTTTATTTATTTATTTCTTTTGAAAATCCTCAAGGGATAATTCTTGGGAGGGGTCTCGGAACCAGGAACGGTCTTCCTCTCTCTGAGTAAATAAATTAATTCGTAGACTGCGCATTATGCAAACATCTCTGCTTTGGAGAAACCTTTGCTTCTAGGCAGTGTCTAAGGCTTTACCCTCACATTTTTGTGTTTAATATTAAGCATGTATATACATTTTTTTTAATGCACCAATGACGTCACTCGTTGCGCTCTCTTAGTTTTCTACTTTATTACCCTTTGTCTTGATGCCTTTATCTATTTTTACTTTATCTTATCTGGATTTATTTTTATCTCTGTGAGTTTGTCTAATTTATTTATTTTTTTAAACAAAGGCAACGTATAAATAAATGGATAGACCAAAGATGAAAAAAAAAAATTCAGAAGCTGCTGTTTACATTTCTATTGTCAACCGAGAACATCTGTTTCTTTTGAGAAGATATCTCGGCAGCGTGTTACCAACATCAGTGCCTGCCTGTAAGAGATAATGTGTATAATCTTGCGTTTCTTAATAGGCTTGTGGCTTTACTTAATGTCCTTGCCAAAAAATTATTGTTTTGTGAGAAAAGCACAGGATGCTATTTAGCTTATATAATTTCTCTCGCAATGAAAATGTAACCAGGACAGGGGTGTAGGGACAGGCAGGGCACCACATAGGGACATTGGCCTAAGTTACTGGCTTGGGCACTGATCCCATGATGTCTCTGAGACTCTTGTCAGTTGTTATATAAATGCAATACTCTGTGGTTGGGGGACATCCTCCCCTGCACCCTGTCTCTTGCACCACTTCCCTTCTCCTCCCGATGTTCAGTTTCTGCAAAGGCACAGCTCTGTCTGCTCAAGGGGCTCTGACTGTCTCAATGTCACCTGAGCAATATTTGTTAAACCCTTGGATGGGCATGCTACGGTTAGCTTCACTCTTCACTGTAGCCCTCTAACTGTTTCTGATTTCAGAATCGCCTAGGACGGGTTCTGGAGCTCTGCCATGTGTCCACCATTGCCAAACCCAGTTCCTTTAGCCACCCATTCTCCTTTCGGTGCTCAGGAAAGGATTCTACTCATGTGTCTCATCTCCAGCGCCATCTTTAAGAAGTCCCCTCCTCCCTCTGCTCTGCATCTCACCAGTTTTGAAGCCAGTGAAGGAACTCTACCCCTGGTCTCACTTCACACAGATCACTCCTGTCCAAGAGGCATCATGGAGCATGTGTGCAAAGGTTGTCAGTGTGTTATATGCAGGTGTGTGTCTGCCGTTTTCTCTAATGAGTACCCAAACATACGCATTTTATATGTTTTGAAATGTTTTATTTCTCAAGAATAGATTCAAGACTTCTTCAGAAAATATCAGGCCTTTCTTTAAAATGTAGAGTACAGAGCTAACCACACTGAATGCATTGAATCAAACTGAATTAAGTAGGTAGGGTTATTATGAGATCTCAAATTTAATCTCACATTTGCTTTTGGGTTAGCTGCATAACTTTAGATTCTTTATCATTTTATTGTTTTTGAGTCATTTAATTTCTCATTTAAAACAAGAAAAAAGATTGTCACACAGAGACAGCTAATGGAGTGTCTGTGAGGGATAGGGGGATGGGGGGGTCATGCTTTTAGAAATGCAATCTACTTCCAAGGGCTCTCAACCAAATCTGAACCTTTAGGCTCCTGGTGGTTTAATGTGGTTAAGAAACTGAATCCTACTCAATGAGTTATATGCTATTTATCTATGGCCAGTTATAAACCGTACTAGTTTCCCTTTGTGCTGGTGGAATTCTCTGAATATAGGGAACCTGGTGTGGATGGGGTTGCACTGGTCTTTGATCTATTGTATTGAGTGAGTTCTCAGGTATGTTCTTCTTTACATGGCTCCAATCTACCCTGACAGATTTAGAGAGTGCTACCTGGTTTGCTTTTAGAAGTAAGTTATTTATTAGCCTGCCCCTCATGGGTGGTATTGGTGGCAATGTCTATGTGCCCAAGAAGAAACAGAGTTATTCTTCCTTTAGATTGGCACTGAGGCTAGAACAAAACATTGTGTGCAAAAGGACTCATTGGGAACAAGGAGAGCCTGAAAGCTAGTTTTGCACACTATAGGCTAACTTAGAAAGCAGGCAACAGCCTGATTGTAACAGCTTTTAAATCTGGTATCTGTCCCAAATTGCAATCAGATTTCATTGCCTGACATTTTTCAGGAACGTAGGTCATGGTTTTATGTCTTCAGGAGTCTAGTAATTCTGGGGTACTGGGCTCTAGTTCCAGTTGGTGGTTAACTGCAGACACTTTCTGGTCTACCCTCCGCTGCTGTTTTTAAGCCTTTGCAGTGGATCCTGAACCCTGCTGTGACCGCCATATCTGCAAGTCTTTTCAGATGCCTGAGGATTTTGGCCTACTGCTGCTCACATTCGGAGGCACCCATGCTCCTCAGCTGGCTCCCATCTTGTGACCTATCATCTTCTCAATGTTGGTCTGCTTCAAGCTCTGTGCTGTGCCTCTTCTTCGGGCCTGTTCACCTTCAGTATCTTTTGGGTTGGGAAATGTTCTCAGTTATAAAACAAACCAAACCAAAAAACATTAAATGCAGATTCTTGACTTTTCTTCCACTTCAAAAGTAAAATTTTTTCATATATATATATATATATATATTTTTTTTTTTTTTCCCCCCAGATAGGGCTTTGAAGATAAATTTGAAGTTTACATTTTGATTAGAAATGATTAAATACCATTGGCAAAAATGCAGCCTAGTGATGCCCAGTATGTCTTTGAATTCGTTGCTGGGGCACACACAGTGCCTAGGTGCTACTTCTGTCATTAGCCTGATTAGTGGATTCACGTGGTCTTCCGTCTTCTTCCTCCTAAGTTCTCTCCGTAGGAGATTACTCCATTAGCCAACCTGGGAACCATTGCTTCACTCAGGAGGGTGTCATCAAGGGAGAATCAAATTTCTTCCTCTTCGTCTCCTCATGCCATGTTCAAAATGAGAACTGGCCCTCAGATTCTCTCAACTCATCACAGAGTCCATGACCTTAAATGGCAAGCAATCGACCCATCAATCAATCAAACAGTTCATTTTAATTGACAGGCCTCTCCGGTGTGTCACTGTGTCATTCCACTGCCTGGAACCCTCGGGTCCCTCTATTCCAAGCTCTGCTGTAGCTGCACTTCATAAATCTATTAAGAAAGTAGTCTGCCCTGTTTTTCCCCTTCTTTTTTTTGATTAGTTAATTTTTATTTCATGTGCATTGGTGTTTTGCCTGCACGTATGTCTGTGTGAGGCTGTTGTGACTCCTGGAACTGGAGTCACAGACGGTTGCCATCTAGGCGGTGCTGGGAATTGTAGCCGTTGAGCCATCTCTCCAGACCCCCTGGTTTTCTTTCTTTTGCTATGATAAAACATTGATCAAAAACAACTACGGGGAGGAAGGGATTTAGTTCAGCTTGCAGTTTCAGGTAACAGTCCACTACTGAGGGAAGTCAGGACAGGAACTCAAAGACAGGAACTTGGAGCAGAAACCCTAGAGGAAGGCCGCTTACTGGTTTGCTTCCTGGCTCTCTCACAGGCTCATGCTCAGCTAGCTGTTTTATATACCCTCGAACCACTGGCTTAGGAATGTACTGCTACAGTGCCTAGGTCCTTCTGCATCAATTATCAACTATGGAAACATCCCGCAGATATTCCCCAGGCCAGTCTGATGGAGGCAGTTCTTAAGTTTAGAATCTCTTTTCCCAAATGACTCTTGGTTGTTTTAAGTTGACAAAAAACAAAGAGAGAAAGAAACAGCAACAGCAACAACAACAAACCTAGCCAGCATACAGTTACTGCTGTGCTAATTTTTTGTTTAATTATTTGTTTAATTATTTATTTCATTTGGTTAATATAGACAGCTACACTGGAGGAATTCAGTATAATTAGTAATAATCATTAATAACTCCGGCAACTTGTGTTGATTCTGTTGATATAGTATTCATTATATGTTGGATGCCTCGGGTCACAGAAAACTTCCTTTTTTATATGCCGCTCAAGTCAGTTCATATATATTAGATTATATCAACTTGATTAAATTTGCTTTTATGTGTCTCAACTGGCAGTCATTTCCATGGGCAAAATAAAGACCTTTGAATTATCTTCCTATCTGATTAGGGCATGTTGTGTTTTTAAAACTGCTTTCTCTCTTCTAAATCAAGATTCAGTCATCATAATTAGAATTGGTAGGGCTGTTCAGCCAAATATAAATCAAGCCACGCACCCAGTTTTAGAAAGAGAGTGGACACTGGTGTGGGGCACCTTCCTTTATTACCGTTCACTGTGGCAGAAGGAAGGAGCAGTTACGGATGCAGAGTAATTTAATACTGTTTTATTAAACATAGTCTTTTCATCTCCGTGAGGAGTTCTGGGATTCATGAGGACGTCCACTTTCTGTGAAATGCTATCCCATTTACACAGATTAATTCACAGTCTATGGTCTTATTATAAAAACATAAAGGTATAAATACGATCTGAAATCTGAGTAGAGAATAAGAATGTAAAATTCAATTAACGTGCATCCTTCAAAAACGTGCAGCGTACTTACCTGAATGAAGGTTGCTCTGGCCGCCTTCTCCCTGAACGAAAGGTGCTCTTCTTTTCATCTGAAATAATGTTCTGTCTCAGACAAGATTCTCTATATGTTGTAACACAATTAAGGAATTAAAATGTTAATTAGTGGCCCTAAATAGGGTTTAATTCGCTCAGATAAATTTGACTCAATAAAAAGATACTTGTTTTTTAGTGTACTAAGTGGTTGTTTTAACAGACATTGGTGTTTAAATCCTCTTTTCAGTCAGTTAGCAGAAGTAATGAGATTTGGGGCATTTTTCTCTGTTCACTAAGTTAGCCAAAAATAATGATATTTGGGGCATTTTAAAGAACTTCTTTGAAGGGAAATATTTTAATATAGTTCTTTCTGTGTAATAGTGCTATAAACATGTTTTTTAAAAATAATTTTTTAATATCAACCATTATTTCTCCTAAAGGCAAACAAAAACCATTTTCAAAAAGAATTGAAAGGATTTTCTCCTAAAAGGAACCATACAAATAATTTTAGGTTAATCAAATATTTATTTTCATTCTTTGTATCTAGGGAGCCCTTTATTCCTTCAGATCACAGAATTAGTGTTCGTTCATACGTCTGTAGGAGGTAAGGTCTCATATGTCTCTACCCAAGGCCAGTCTTGAACTCACTGTGTATGTTAGTTAGCGTTGAACTTGTAATACCTCAAACCTGCAACTACAGGCATGTACTACCAAGCCCAGCTTGTATATTTTTGCATGTGTTTTTATATCTATATTCTCACATATATGCAACAAATTTGTTATATGGATTTTAAAGAATATAAATGTGATATACACTTAGGTTTTATTTTTCTCTGTGTTTTCAATAATACTCGGCTCAGGTTTTTTTAGGGCGTGTTTTGATCCTAGAATCATGCTTTCAGCTTCTTGTGGGTGTATACTAAGCGTGAGAGTTACCAGTTACTACTAGTGCTTCTAGTTACTCTCATTGGCCTGGCAAAGGCCTGCCAAAAGCAACTCAAGGGAGAGTTTGTTTGGTTTAGGGAAGCCATGGCTGCGGCAGCCTGAGGCGGCCACATGCGTCTACAGTCGGGAAGCAGAGGCAGGCCACTGCTGCCTCTCAGCTTGTTCTCCTTCTCACTTAGTCCAGGTCTGTAGAGGAACACTTGGAATTTTTATGTTAAGAAAAGCTTTTCAGTTTGTGACTGACTAGTCACTAGAGGTTCGAGTTCCCACCCCAGCTGTGGCAGAGTTGTTTACGAGTTGGGTTTGGAATGCCTGACGCAGGTGGCTATAATTTGGTTGGGTGCAGTCGTTCTGGCACCTGTAGCTTGTCTTTGGGATTGCATGCCACATGGGTTTATGGGAACCTTTGGCTTAGGGCATAAAAGGTCTGAAGTCCCTAGAGTCGGGATGGGTGTTGGTTAGTGGTTGATTGTTTGGGTTGCTGTTGTTAGTTAGTGAGATAATTCCTAGGAGAACAAAGATTGGAGAGATTCGAGCTTAAGACATCCTAAAAAGAGGCTGTGAAGATTTCTACCTTTCTCTCTTTCCGTATTAAGGCTGTTTGTAAAAGCAGTGAAGATTTCTATCTTTACTTTCTCCTTCCCTAAATTGGAGGTAAAAGATTGTAGTGTACTGCTACAGAGGTCTCTCAGCCCACGAATGCTGCTGCCCATTCTACCTGACTCTTCCTACTTCAACTTACCTAATCTTGGCCATCTGTCAGAGTGTTCCCTGAGACTTATCTCCTAGGTGATTCTGGATCCTATCAACTTAACAGTTACAATTAACCACAACTCCGCCCTTTGTCAACTTGACCCCTAAACGTATCGCTATAAAACACTACCTTATACCTCTTGTTCTCATTGGCTCAAGGCTACCTCATAGTATAAATATGAACTCAGTTCAGATTCAAAAGTCCCCACAGTCTTTAACAGTTCCAACATTGTCTAAAGGTGTTTGGCTGGGGATGAAGAGATGGCTCAGTGATTTCTTGGTCTTCAAGAGTGGATCAGGTTCTCAGCATCACCATGGCAACTCACAACCATCTGTAACTCTATTTCCTGTGAATCTGATGCCCTCTTCTGGCCTTCAGGGGCCCCAGGCATGTAGGGGTTATATATACACACATGCAGACAAGTATACACACAAAATAAAACAAAAGAAAATAAATCAATCTTAAGAGTGTTAGTGCTGTGACTCACGTCATCTCTTAGCCCTGTGTAATAAAGCCCAAACAAGTTAGGTGCTTCCCACATTCAGTGGCCCAGAATAAGCATTCACATCCTAAAAAGGAGTGTGCACCCATAGCAAGGGATGATTGGATGAAAGAAAAACTGAAACCCATCTGAGAAAACACCAAATCCTCCAGTACCCAGGGCGCATGATAGAACCATGTGGACTCCACCCCTCCAGCTCTGCTGTCCGTGGTACACACAGCCTCTCTCTTGATCTGGCTCTACTCCACAGGTGCAGCTCTTCTTGATGGGTATCACGTGTTATTTTCACCTCTGGGATCTTGGGATCTCCACTGTAACTTAGAACTCTCCTTCAGAGCTTCACACAATGTCATCTCAGGGCTTCCTTGTAGAGACTCTAATCCCGCCACATGTTGCCTGGCCTCAGCAGCTATCCAGAGCCATTGTATAAGACTCCACAGCCCCGTCAGCTTCATGTCTTTCATATGTGCAAAGCTGGTACCATCTGGAAGATGTTACCAAGTTCTGGCCTTCTGTATACCTTGTGCCTAAATCTGCAAAATAACTTTCCTAGGTAGTTGTTTTTGATCAGTGAGCCCTTTTTGAGGCATTCCCAGTTCAGACTTTTTCCTTACAAATACATTTATATTTTTCACAAACTGAAGCCTCTGATCGGTGGGGTCTTGCCTTCAGGGAACATTTGTTTTCTTACTGTCCCAGGGAAGAGAGTGCACTTCTCTTTAACAATTAGAGATGATTATAATTCAGACTCCCTTTGTCCATGATTTTTAACTTACACAAATTTGCTCTCCAAACGTTACTTGTTTTGCCCAATCTGTTTGCTTTCTCTCACTGTAGATCAGAATTAGAGCACTGGGCGGTAGCTGTGTCACAGCTGGAATGCTCTACTATCTTGGAATTCTCTTGAAATGAGTAGTCCATTCCTTTTTAGTCTCATGGAGCTTCTCAGGACAGACAGGACACAGTCAGATTCATTGCTAGAATGTAGCAAGATTGGTCACTACATCATTTCCTAATAAAACTTGAGACCTCACATGGTCTGTGTTTCTCTCGGTATTCTAGCCTTCCAGGATCTCACCAACATAGTCAATATGCTGTGATTACAGTATTTTTACAGTTTTCTAGCCCAAAGTTTCAATCTTTCCCATAGTTCCGAAGGCCTAAGTTCATCACAGCAAATCTCCGCATCTTGGTACTCTTTGTTTTTATATTGCAGAGGGAGATTTGTTAGATTGCATTTTACAGCATGGGCTGGGTAGTTCAACAATGTCTGTCTGTATGCTTGAGAGACAGAGAACCTAGTAGCTGCTCATGAAGACTGGAGAAGTTACATTCCACTGTCAGCCAAGAATGGCAGCCGCAACAGTTGACATGCTCACCTGCAGGGAGTGAAGGCAAGCAGTCTGCTCTCCCTGGGCCTCTGTCAGAAGGTGCTGCCTGCTCTGGGGTAGGGTCTTTCCTGTTCAGTTACTCCTTCCAGGAAATACCCTTACTGACCCCACAAAGGTGTGTCTCCTAGTGGATTCCCATTTAAATTGAGTTGACAAATGAAATTAATCATTACAAACACCACTGAGGGTTTATGTGGGACTTCTCCTGGGCCACTTGCCACACTTAAAATTGTCTCCAGGTATCGCCAAATTTACCACTGTCGGGTGGTTATTTCTTGTTGAGAATCAAATTTGCAGTGTCATTAGGTAGGGGAGGGATCAAATTTCAGCTCTGGATTTCTTGCTCGTTACTTTGAATTTGGCTCTGGGGACTCCTGCAGGTCTTTTTGTGAAGCTTGAGTTTCCAATTCTCCTTTTGTACGCCCTGTGGGTTTGGGCCAAGGCTCCTAGGGGCGAGGCTGGTTGCCTGCTTCACACACACACAAGGGTCCTCAGGAGGAGAGCTATAAGTCCCAGAAATACTGTGAACATGGGGTAGAGTCTTTGAGGGAACCCACCCCACTGTTGGACACCTGAGTCCCATCCGCAGGTAAATCTTTTCCATCTCATTCAGTTGTACAGCTCGCCTCATCTTGTGAAGTTTCACAGAGCACTGTTACGAAACTAGGTTTGAGAGCAGTGAGATGGTGTCCGAATTAAAATCCCAATACACCAGGAGGTTGCAAGATAAATTTAGTTACGGCATCAGGTCCTCACTCTGCTTGAGAGAGAGGGGGCGCTGCCAGAGCATTTCTGTTCTGTTTTATACAAATCTGGTTGCTGGGGAAGTAGAGGGAGGGAGTGGGTTACAAAAAGCCAATCAGAATGCAGCTAAGAAAGTTATATTTAAAATTAACAGTTTGGTGGAGACAGAGATCTAGACGGGATGAAGTCAGCAGTGACTTCAGACAGATGCTGTCTCCTTCCTGCTGTCCTCTGAGCGCTGACACTCGGACCTTGGACTAGCGGTTACAAACATCATTCCGCTAGCCCATTCTTTTGGCTTGGTTTACTGATTACTAGAAGGAAAACGCATGCATTGTGAGTGCCAGCAGTTTGTGAGTCCATAATGGAGAAGCAGGTCACTCTGTTAACTAGCTTTCCAGCCATCCAGGAAGCAGGCTACAAATAATTAGTAAAGTCAATAAATGGCATCAGGCTGTAACAATCAGTTCCTCAGTATCTGGGAAAAATAGAACTATACTTCCAGGACATAGAGTTCAGTCTCCTCAACAGTTCCCAATTCAGAAAAACCTGGAATCTGCTTACCCAGTTGCTCTTGCTTATGCAAATTTACTAATTTATTTACTTAACTTTTAAACTAATGTAACTCTATTCCTTTAATTCCTCTATTCCTCTAGAGGGAACTGGTGGTTTCTCCATTCCTCTCCCTTCCTGAATTCTCTCTTATTTTCTTGAGGCACTTCCCTTATTCTGAGTCCTTTTCAGTTCTTCTGTGGTTCTAGGCACAGAGAATTTAGCAGTCTCAGAAAGGTTGGGAACCACATTCATCCTGCATGTCAGTTGATTCAGAGAATGGTTGAGACAGAGACCAGGAATTACACCCACTTTTTTCAAGAGGAAAAGATGGAGAAAGGAACCAAACATTTCTATATATGTGTATGAGACTCAACACCATTTGTTACAAAGCAGAACCTGTAGCATTTGGAAAATTTACATTTCTGGTAAAATGTATCCCTCCCCCTGTTCTTCCTCCTTTTCTTTTTTTATTCCTTATCTTCTTTCTTCATGTTCACCTTGGTTTTGTGCTTCAGTTGGCAGCAAACGTTTCCTGTACATGGAAATCAAGAGCTGGGGCTTGTTTCCAAGATTGGGGAGCAACACAAAGCCTAGTGGAAATGTTTTTGCCATATTGATAGGTACTATTATTTCTTGGAACATAATAAAAAAAATGACTTTCAAGTTAATGTAAAGGTTGGGACAAGACTGCAACTCGTCCATAAATTGAGAGTGGAAAAATTGCTAGCAGAATTTCTCAGACTGGAAAATCACTGTTTTTTCTTTTATTTAGCTACAAGAGGTCAGAAAATTGTTTAGTTACTAGGTAATATAGTGCTAACTAACTTGTCAGACATATTCCAAATCTGGCTATTTTCCTGGTCACCCTTTCTGCCTTCATCTCCAACTCTGGGCCCCCTGTAGGTCTACTGGAGACCATTTGTAAGCGCAGGCAGACATGCCCTCTGACTGTCTTCTCCATGGTCACTGAGGGTCCCCTTGCTGAAGACATGGATGTTTCAAGTTTCATTTGAGGAAGCCAATATTACAGCGAAGATGAGAAGGACTGTAGGATCAGAGAGAGGCTCTGTTCCACTTTGGACAAATGACCTGCTGTTTGAGGTTGTCTGTAGCAAGGGGAAATGTCTCAGATCTCACCTTCCATATTCTTTGCTTCGGGTTCCATTTGTTTGGTTCTGTGGTCTTATACATCTCAGAGAACTCACAGATGTCTCTACCCCACTGTGGTATCTGCTCTGAACCGTGTGCCTCCAAATGCTGAATCTGGCCCGACTGGTGTCCCTAGGCTACTCCTCACCTGGGCCACCACCGAAGGGCAGACTGACTTTCTTCTCCAATCACCACACCACTTCACTGATATTAAACAGCCTTTCCCAGACTTTACCCAGATGTGATCCTTGATTTCTTCATCTGGCAGAACCCAGGAGATGTTGCCATATTTGTAAACATTTTAAACTTAGCACATCTTATACTTCAGTATGGAGAGAAAACATAACTGTCTAATAATTTTCAGTAAAATTTTTCAGATACCTTGCAATAAAGGGCAAAGGATAATAGGATGATCATCAGTGCACCTAGGAAATAAGGATAGTATCCATCCTTAAAGCCCTCCTCTTCCTGTCCCAATACGGTGGCTCTTCCTCACCTCGGGGGATAAGTCTGTTCTGATATTTGACTTTGTGATTCCATATCCATTTCACTTTCCCTGTATTTCTTTGTTTGAGATTCATATGTTAGACCTTGAGGGTAGTCAGACTTCATAGTTAAGAGCATAGACTCTGGCATCAGACTGGATTTGAATCTCAGGGACCCAGTTACTAACTCTGTCTGCTTCAGAAATCACTTGACCTCTTCACTCATAATTTAATTTCAAAAATATCTTTAGAAAGTGGAATACCCATGTTGCGAGTATTTTCAATATCTTAAAGTAACACAGAAGAACTTAATAATGAGTCTATACTGAATACTTATGTGTCTCCTTATATTTATAAGTGATATTTCCCCCTGCAGTTTCTACAGAACAATAGGATTTACATTTCTTAAGTTTTTTTTTCGTTAAATATAGAAAAAGCGTTTCCTAGCTCACCTCCCCCGTGCTAATCCTTTCCATGAACTCCTCCTATATGAGAGAAATATAAGCTTGTTGATTGGTGATAACCCACAGTCTTTTGGTTTAAGTGGTATGTTTTGGATATCTTAAACGTATCATAGGGCAGATACCTAGTTTTTGCATTTTACCTCCTTCCTCTGTCCCTTGCTGAGATGACTTCTGGGGCTTACCCATGATGCATCGGTAGGGAGGTGCTGGAACCTTCCTCATCCTATTGGGCTGGCCAAGCGCTGAACATCAGTCTGGATTGGCATCCCCAACTGGATACTGTGCTTCCAGCTGTTTTCAGTGGCTAAAGGTTGACACTTACCAAAATTATTTTATGCTGATCATGGACCTCTGCTGTTTCCTCAACACTCTGAACAGTGTGCAGCTCCCATGGTACTGACAGCACAGATGGAGACTTAGGGCTTTGTAGGAACTGAGTGAGTGTGGGAAGGCACTCCTGCCCCTCCCTCTCAGCACCGCTGGCCCCTGTCTAGTGCTCTGAGGTTGCTTCTGTGGAGGGATGACTGTAGGAATCCCCCCAAATCCTCAAATACGTGTCAGGCTTGGAAGGGTAGCATGACACAGCCTCCCAGCCCCCCTTGATGCTCGTGCTGGCATCTCCTGATTTCCTAGATGCTTCTATTTGGCCTCTCATTAGAGTTCTATCCCCAGAAAGGGAAGATATTCATGTTTAACTTCTCAACTTTATCTCTTTCTGCGAGTTAGGTCTTCCTATTTGGAAGGATTTCTTTGGACCATCTTCCTTCAGTCTGACTGCTTTTGATCAGTCACCGGTGCTGGATGAATATAGAATGAGAAACTGGGGCTGGGGAGGGAGGTCAGTTGGTAAAGTGCTTGATGTGTAACTATGAAGACCTGAGATCAATCCCCTGAGCCTGTGTACAAAGCTCTGCTCAGGGACATCTACTTACAATCCTAGCTTTGTGGAGGTGGGGAGAGGGAGGTGTATAAGGCTCACTGGCTAGTCAGATCAACCTAATGCGTGAGCCTTGTGAGACCTCGTGAGGTCTTAGTGAGGGACACTGTCTCTCAAAACCAGGTGGATGGCTTCTTAAGAGTAGTGCCTAAGCCAGGTGCTGGTGGTGGCACACACCTTTAATCCCAGCACTCAGGAGGCAGAGGCAGGTGGATCTCTGTGAGTTCAAGGCCAGCCTGGTCTACAGAGTGAGTTCCAGGACAGCCAGGGCTACAGCAGAGAAACTTTGTCTTCACACCCCCCCACCAAAAAAAAAAATAGCTCTTGAGATAGTCTTTGGGCCTCCACACACACCTGAACACTTCAGTACACATTTACTTGTACACATAAAGCATGCATTGTATATACAGGAAAGAGAGAAAGGGAGACATTTCTTAATGTGAAGAGTACAGAAATGAATCAGGGCATGTTAAACCTGCAATAGAAAAGCCAAGCGTGAAGGTCCTTTATGAAGGACAACCATGCAAGGGCGTTAAATCTGGAGATGGGTGAGGAAAGGGAGCACAAAGCTAAAGGAGTTCTGATGTACTGGGCAACAGGCATGAGCTCTATTTGAGAGAGGCCTGCTGGTGTCAGAAATCTGGTTTCATCGGATAATTATCACGGCCAACATGCACCGCTCCTAGCAGCTAGAGATCTTCCAGCTACTGATGCTCCAACTGCAGAGCACAGCATCAGAGCTCCGGCCAGGTGAAGGGTGGTGGCGTTACCAACCTAACGATATCTGGTGGGGAACTCAGATGCAAGGCCTTGCAAATGCTTGGCTTCTCTTTACTCCGTGGTCAGCTGAGCAGGGTCAGGATTCCCCCAGAGGTCGCACAGGCACTGTGTGGACTGGAGATGCTGTTGCTCCGGACTCTGCTGCAGTCTCTGTACCAGTGATTTATTTACCTCTGAGAATAAGATGAAAAATTTCATGTCTTTTGTCTCATAATCATAGACTAAAAGAATTATAGGGCAGGAAGAAGTCAAGGTGACCGCTTCCGACAGTCATTACCTCGCACATAAAATACTCTATAAACTTGCCAATATTATTATAGTCCAGTTAGTTTAAGCAATTGCTACGTGCATGGGCTGCCTGGGCCAAAGAGCTATATAGTCTCTCACATCTGTGTGTGGCCGGTCTCACAGAGTGTCTGTGAATTAATTCAGGCGTGACACTTGGGAAGGTCATCTGAAGTACTCCATGGAAGAACTCTCTGACAAGAAGAACGCTGAAAGTTTACTTAGGAAGTGCTGGGGTTTCGGTGAAAATCCTCTGCATATATTAGCCTAGGAAGAGAAGTTATGATCTAGTGTTTAGGAAGAAAAGAGTCTGGCTGTTTTGAGGAAAGGTGCAGGTTAATTAAAAATTCAACATTTTACCCCTGAGTGCAAGATGATGTTAACTAACCAAGTGACAGCTTCATAGCCCTGGCTTAGTGATGAGGAGGTGAAATGACAGGAGAGGGAAATCAAGTTAAAAAGAACGGGAGAAATTCATGACTGACTCTCCCTGGAAGCCATACTATGTATATATAGGTTTTATATATCAGTAATTTGTTCTTACTCTTGCTCAGATTGTAGGGTGTCTGGAAATGGGCAGGCGCTGGTAAGTCAGAGTTCGTATAGAACATTTCTGTGTGTTTATGTACATCCATAAAGGGAGGAAGCAGGAAACATTGTGTGAATGACAATAAGAAAAAGAACAGAAAAAGCAATGAATTTTCACACACATGCGCATGTGCACACACACACACACACACACACATTGTTTCCTGCATTAATTTACTAAGCAGTGTTCGTTATGTTTTTTAACCTGTTAATATTCCTTTCCATGTTTATAAAGTCAGGTTCATATTTTTGGCTGCTTATCTCACCGAGGGGTTAGAAGGGTTAATGGACTCTTGAATATCTACCCTCCATTGTGCAGGATCAAACTCCATCCTGAAAGGGTTTAAGAAATAAATGCAATCACATATAGGGGGAAATGCCTTCCCAAGCACGGCCATTAACAGCACTCTTTAGTCTCCTCCCCACCCACAGGGAAGATGACCATTGAGCTTAACACCTGTCAACAGGATTCCTTCTTCCCCAGCCTCCTCCCTCCTGCATATCAGCAGGGATTCTTCCTTCCCGGGCTCCATGGGCGCCACCCTGTCTCAAAGGTGGCTTCCAAGGGCACAGGTTGACCACACTGCCCCTGGATCCCGTGCGCAAAACTCGGAGCCAATCAGCTGCATGAGCCCCCATCCCCAGACCCCTAACCCCTGAACCGGATAAAAGGGCTGGTGGGGAGGGGATCGGGCCGCCATGCTCATCTCCTGTGTGGGATAGGCGGGACCCGGAGCGCGCCGGTATCAAATAAATGCCTCATGTATGTTACAGCGGTCCGTGTCTCGTGGTTCCTTAGAAACCCGCCCGGCTTGCCCTAACAATCCCTACAGCAGTTCATGAAGATCTCCTAAATGAAAGTAAGTGGATAAAGAGCACTGTATTTTCTTCCTCTGGCATTTACATAATCACCCGCAACACCGAGCTCTGATGCCATGCACAGAGCGGTTCCTAATCATCCTCTGATTTCTGAGAACAGGACTTCGGAGTTGGGAGCCGAAGTATATTCTGCTAAGTGGTATGGACACATTTTTATCGCATTGAAGTGGGAGGTTTTTAGCAGCATACAAAGGAGAGTGCAGGCAAGAGAGAGAAAGAACAAGAACATGCTGGTGTGGAGGGCAGAGCCTGGAATCCGCAAAGTTCTGTGTACCCAGGAGGGGACCCCTGGGTAACACTGAGCAGCAGAACACAAGTCCCAGAGAGAAGTCAGAGACCTTGCGTTTAGCATCAATAGGAGTAGATCCAATGACCTCTAGGAAGGAGAGGAGCCTGGACTTTCCCATTGTTTTACTGTGCGTTCCATGCTGATGCTTTATCAGTTTTCTTCCTGGGGTCCTGACGTGTTCCAGACAGATTGTTGCCAATAAATAACTCTAGCTTTGTTTCTCATAACCATACCAAAGGGCTCCAGTTATTATCAGCTGATTTTTTTTTTTCTGGAGAAGAGCTATGTAGTTTTCAAGCGAACCTGAAATAATTTAATTCAGCAAAACACCGTTATGATTGGCCAGTTTGAAAAAAGTGTTGTTGAGCCGGCTACAATTCGTCTGTCTCCCTTAACAGTTCTGAGGTTTCAATTGCCTTTGGACACTGAAAACAACATGCCTCCATTGCGCAACTGCAGTCTCCGGTACAGTTTCAAAGTTGCAGAGGAAAATACTGCATTGCAGCTCTCGCCTGCAGCGAGCCTCTGTTGGTATCTGACTGCAGAGGGCCCGCACAAAGGCAGGCTGTTTACAGCTGGGCTCTGCTCAGTGCCTCCCTCTGAGATCCTTCAGACCACAATGGGAAAGTAACCTTAGCACGCTGGGGGCTTGGGGCGGTGAGGAGAGAGGGCCAGATACACAGACACTTATGAATCAACAATGATCTTTTTTTATAATTTATTTACAAATTATTAAACAACAAGTGCATTATCGGTTTATCAGACAATAGAATTCCTCCAAACTGGCAGTTACTCTTATTTTATTTTATTTCATATTTGAAGTCTGGAGAATTTGCGAAAGAGACTCAGAATAGGAGGTATATTCTGGTCATTTCTAGCAGATTTGCTTTACTTTTAACCGCCTCAGGTGGACATTCCATATCTTTACAGTGTGGACTGGTTGAGGGGAGGCTGAGCAATCTGAGTTAAATTTGGTGGAAGCTTTATGAGATGGTTATAGCAATCATTCGCTCAGGTGTCTGGGCATTGCCCATGCATTTAGTATTTCTACTGTTTTGTAAGCATTAGAAATGTAGAGATAAGCAAGACGCAGTCACCAACACCGGAAGTTTGCTTTTAGTTAAACAAAACAGCAGTTGGGAAGGGTGAGCAGAAGTCTTATCAGTGTGTCGCCTGACTTTGGTTCTCAGGATGCCAGGCTGCTGCCATTGTAGAGCTTTGTTTTGGTTTAGCCAGCGTGGTCTTATGCTGCTTTTCTTTAAACCCTAGTTTCTAATCCCATTGGTTAGGGAGTGGCTTGTACACGATACACATAGTTTTCCAAAATGGATTCACAAAATGGTAATTAACACTATTGCTAGAATTTCACAGATCGTGCCATGGGGTAAGGTGACTTGTCTAAGGCCCCCCAGGGAGCGATGGGCAGAGCTGATTCTGGCTTTTCATTTGTACCCCCTCTATTCCTACTGTGTTGTGAGAAGATCCCCTTCCTCTGGTGTGCAGGGAACAGAACCCCAGTCAGTCTTTTTAAGACACAGGATGAGGAATCTTTATCAGAAATGCTTGTAGCATAAGTATTCCAGAGTTCTAATGTTCTCAGATTTTGGAAATTTCCATTTATAATGGATAGCTTGTGGATGAGACTAAAGCCCAAACACAATATTTTAGTTTATTCAGCCTTGTGCACATAGCCAGAAGGTAATTTTATACAGCTAATTTGCATACATACTATATGCTATATCATGTGGTACTGTATACATTTTTTATATATATTTATTGTATATCTGAGTTTTACTTGCAGCCCTTCACATGAACTCAGCTATGGGATTTTCCAGTTGTGCTGTCATGTGGTCTCAAAACCTTTAATTTCAGAGCAGTTCGGATTTGAGACATTAATTAGAGATATTCAGGCTGTAGGGGTTTCCATGCACAAAGGCTAATCTACAGGAAAGAGCTAGAATCCTGAGGTTTGTTCTCCTCCCAGTTTCTTCTGTTCAGCGAATCATGCCATGGTTGTCCTCATTACTATGGTGTGGTCCACTTAAAGCAGTAATGATGCTTTCATCCTAAAAACATCCATCTACAATTCTGATCCAGCAACCCAGACAACTTCCTCTTTCATGGTGTAAAGAAACTCACCAAAACTGTACTGTGTGAGGCTTGTGTTTTCTCACAACACGAGGCCTCCAAAAATCCTGCCTGAGTTTAAACAGAGAAGCCTTGTCTGCTGCTCCAAAGCAAGTCTGTGCTGGGGGAAAGCTGTACTGCAGCTGAGAGCAGCTTGAAAGCGGCTCTGGGTGAGCTTTTGTTCTTGCCTGTTTAACAGCTTCAGGTTTAGAGGAGCCTCTGTGAGTTCACCTTTGCATTCGAGTCTAAAACTTGAATCCATTAAAGGGCTCTCTGGAGCCCGCTGTGAATTTCAGTGCTCCAAGAAGGATGCTCCGGGCTCACTTAGCTGGTTTGAAATCACATGGCCTCAGGCTGCTCTGTCTTTATCTGGAGGAGGATGGGAATCTGGGAATTAGTTCAAAAGCTGCAACCAACCACTTTTCCCCTTTTGTCTCTAATGTCTTTTATCCAGCTTCAGTCCCATCCCAGAGCAACACTTAAGAGCTATTCCAGAGAACCCAGGTCACAGCCGTTAGAGTTAATATCGTCCTATTACCTTCTCTAGTATTTCTCATGTGTATGGTGATGTAATCCATATGTGTAAGGTTAGGGCATCTGGAGAATAAAAAAGATACTGCAGCTCTTCCTGGGAAGTTTTGGTTTTATTTGTGGCAAAAGAGGGAGGGAGAGAGGGAGAGGAAAAAGATAGGAAGGTATAGATGATATACTATAAATAGATAGATATAAATGATCTACATATATATAGGTATAGATGTGGATATCTGGAAGCCAGATCATGCAAAGGACACTTGCAATCTCTGCAGAAGAACTAGAGGAAGGATGCACGGTGTGCTCAGTGGAGAGTGACTTCTGTGGCTGCCCAACTGCTCAGAAGTTATTCTCCCCCGACCAAAATTAATTAACAGGCTATGTTTGTGTCTACGCTACACCTGCCCTGTTAGTCAGAACAGAACCCTGGAGCTTTCGATAAGCTCTGCACAGGTTTAGAGAGGGCCTGCTAGCGCTGAAAATTCATTGTAATGTGAAGAAATGATGAGTGCGTTCCGCTACGTTGGAAAGGCTATACAGGAAATGGCCTAGGAACAAGTGGCATCATTGTCCTGGGGCTGAAGTTGGAGCTGCACTTTAGGGGTCTAGAAGGCGGACGGCCGAGGACACCAAAGGTCCGGAACGCACTGAAGCACATTGCCCCGGAAACACCGTCTGGACCCCTGTCCTTGTCAGGTTCTGATTTTGATTAAACTACGTCCTCATCTATGGGATACCACCAATGAGATCTACCTCTTGGGGTTTCTCGGTTGAGAGGATTAGTGATTAATGAAGCAACGAGTTCAATGTTTTTGTCACAATGATTGATACAAAGAGTGTATTCAGGAGATGTTGGATATTAATTGGGTCGTTGCTATTCTCCAATGTTATGAATGGCAAAGACTGTCTGATTTTCTTTCATTTCTTTTTTTCCTTTTGTTCTTGGACATAGTGTTACTGTGTGTCCTGTTCTTCACTGTAATACCCGAGACCATCAAACTAGGTTGTGAGAAATGGCCTCTGGGCAGAAGCAAGGGCAGTGCTGCTTTGGCTGGCCCATGAAAGCATCGTGTGTGATCTTTAGGCTCTCTGTCTCTTCCTCCACATGTTCCCTCTGTTACTGGCTGCCATGACAGCACAGAGGACTATCTGTATATGATAGCACATGCACAGAGCCACAGTGTGGAAGGAGCCTAGATCCCTGGATGACAGTATGAACACCAGCACCTTTTGTGGTCAGTCTGCCTCAGTGGGACTTCAGCTAGAAATAAATAAGATGTAGTGAAACCACTGAGATTTTGAGTTAACATGTTTAGCAGCTGAGGACTTGTACCTTGTGACGCAGCGTGTGGCAACAGTCTAAAAAATGTCCATGTGTGAAAATGTTCCTTACCTGTGAACAATGTTGCCTGTGAAGGAGTACATACATCAGCACATGGTGAAGTGTGAGGAGGGAAAGCTGGTGTGGTATCATGCAAATAATCAGAGTCAGAATTCATCCAGGTCTGAGGCAGAAAGACTTATACAGCCACACTGGAAGCGTTTGAAGCAGCCAGTCCCTGAACAAATAGTGCTAGCTCACTGCTTTGCAGCCAACACTCTAATGGCCAGTCTGTCTTCTGCTGGTACCAACAGTATGCTTGAAGGACACTGGCTCCCTCATGTGTGACTTCTGTATCTAGCTCTACACGGAAATTAGGTCCAACCAAACACCTTCTATTTTGTCCCCCATCAAAGATGGAGATATTTTCCCCTGTCTGGCCTAAGACAATTTAAATGGATTATCTGAAGGAAAAAAGCCAAGGAGAAAATAAGTTTAGAGCTGAATTGGCATGTGGGAGGTTGGTGTTGGGAACAAGTGGTTAGAACGCTCCTGTCCAGGGATGGAAGGATGATTTTGCTCTGTCCCATTGGTCCTCAGAGCTTGAGGCACGTGGCAAAAAAAGGCTTCTGAACATCAGTACTAGGTAACAGGGAATAGACCAGGTGAAAGGCAAGGATGTATGAGGCGCAAGATGGAAGACATTAAGTCCCCGAAGCTGAACTTCAATATGTAAGGAGAGAAAGGAGCGCTGTGAAGGAGCAGCGCATTGGTTGCTAATCTTCACAGCACCTGAGCTGGAGATAGGCGTCTGAACAAGGCACTTGGAGGTTTCTCTTCCCTGCACTCTCGGGACACTTGTGTAACTCAAGAGTTTTCAGATTCCCGAGTGCCTGATTTCTGTGTTGTTGCCAGCGTGACTCAACCTCTTCAGCGACTTTAATGGGCATCTTAAGCACCTTCACTTGTTTCCAGCTATCAGAATTGTTTTCAAACCACTTGCTTAGTTCAGAGATTACTTGCCCACTTAAAAATTTGCTACAAGGTGAAGGACGGAGAAATGATATTGTTTCTCTGTAGTCTATTGTTCTGAGCTGTCGAGGCGTCTGCCTTAGTAGCTCCGATGGGGATGCATGGTTCATACGTTCTGATGTACAAGAAGATAGTAGGGGCTCTACATCTGGGATCAGCCTTGCGTAAGAGTGTTTTTGAAACCAAGTGAACAGAAGAAACCTTGAAATCACAAATTAGACCCCATGTACAAAATCCAGACTTATAGAGGGGGATTTTTTTCTGTTTTCCTTTTCCTTTTCTTTTCTTTTCTTTCCATCCCTCCATCCCTCCCTCCTCCCTCCTTCCCTTCCTTCTTCCTTCTTTTTCTTTTTTAAACTGGTAGTGCTAAACTCTGACAGTTAATTCTAGTTTCTTATATTTTCTTTTCTGAATTTATTGTCTGCTTCTTCTTTCCAGTCATTTGTTCATTTACAAATCCATCTATCCATATCCATCCACTTTGCCCTTCTTAGCTTCTACTACGCACCAGGCACTTCTGGGTGCCAGGGACGGTCAATATCCTGTCCCAGAGCTCCTGAGTCCTCACAAGCATTTGTCTCTGGTGTGTGTTTTTCTCCCATTCCTTCATCTACCAGCACTGCCCCCTGCAAGACTGTCTGTTAATGTCAGACCGGTGTTTCCTTTCTTGTTCTCAGTGGCATTTTGACATTTATCCACTGTGACTGTATCCACTGTATAGTGACTGTATCCACTATACCAAGTAGTAGATTTTAGAATGATCACAGTGCTCAACCAGTAAGGGCGAGGTGCAGATGCTGGGCAGTAGTATATTGTAGATCGTCATTTCATATCTGAGGTATGTGTCAATGGACCACGGATTGAAAGTGGATCTTCATAATAAGACCTCATGGAGATCATACGTGGAAAGAGCCTTCATGCTTGTGTAAAATTTAAATAAAATGAGAAGGTTCATAAGATCTGAGTTGTCATTTAGTGAGCGTCTACAGTGAGGGAGCCGCTGTGCGATATACAAGTTATTGCATCTAAGTTCTAAAAAGCGGACTTCTCATCTACATCTTTGTCCAATCAAGACCAAGCCTCGGCTTTAAGGTTTGCAGGGGTAGGACGTTCACACAGCTAACTCATTCATGGACCTCTATAACAACTGCATGACTCTACCATATACCATACATTACCCATATCAGCGGTTTTCAACCTTCCTAACGCTATGGCCCGTTAACACAGTTCCTCATGTTGTGGTGACCCCCAACCATAAAATTATTTTCATTGCTACTTCATTACTGTAATTTTGCTACCGTTATTAATCATAATGTAAATATCTGATATGCAAATGATCTTAGGAGATACCTGTGAAAGGGTCATCCAACCTACAGGCTGGGAACCGCTGGCCTATATCAAACTTTGCATCATTTTCTATGATGTTGTACTTTATCCCCCCTCCCCCCATCACCTTTAGAACAGGAAGAATGTCTCCTTTTATTTTACACACTGATTGCATTACTATGGATGATTTAACTTGAAAATATCTATTTTCTACCTTCTTTAGTCTAAACATGAAAGATAATTTATTTGGAAGGATACAGGGTTCTCTTACAGAGTCAGAGGAGTCTTTCTCCCTTGACCCCCTTCTCTTAAAGAATTGTGATTGCTACGATATGATCACTTTCCCCCTTTTGTAGAGAACTGTGATTGTTTTTCCTACTCCTTGCAGAGAACGGAGATCACTCTGGTGGGATTGAGGTGCTGTTAGAGAAATCTACTGTGTCTATCATTTGAGTTGTGAATGAAGGCGATCTTTCTATGAGGATATGGTGGGGAAGAAGGGACAAAAAGGAACATACTGAACATTCATTCATCTGGCCAGGCTGGCCTCCTGCAATGCACGTAAACACTTCCAAGGTGATTCCGTTTCTTCTTCTCTTACCTGCTTCAACTTTGTCATAAAAGTGTGCTACCCTGAGCTCATCCGGCCAGAGCTGGTGAGTGTAGAGTTAAGATCTCCTCAGCGGAAATTGGAGGACCTGTTGAGGTCATTTGCATTGGATTTTACAACTTCACATGCCCTGGAAGTTTCCATTAGCGGTAGGGGTTACACTCCAGGGAAATTCTTCTATAAAAAGACTTCATGACGAAAGACTCAATAGATACTTGCCTAAACACGAGTGGATTTCCAAACCAAGGTGAACTCCTATTAGTAGTCTAACTGGAAAATTTTGTTCCAAATTATTGAGCTATAACTTATATCAGACTCTAGAGATAAGTTGTCCCTTCTAGTAGTTAAGGTTCGTGTGCTACAAATGGTAAATGTATTTAGCCAATGTTTTTCTTTATCTATTATGTATCACATATGTTCTAGTGCTTACATGGTACTTGCAAATCTCTTTATGCTTACAACTGGTTTAAACTTAATTATTTATTTTCTTTTTTTGTTTTTTGAGACAGAGTTTCTCTGTTGTAACTCTGGCTGTCCTGGAACTCACTCTGTAGACCAGGCTGACCTTGAACTCACAGAGACCCACCTACCTCTGCCTCCCGAGTGCTGGGATTAAAGGCATGCGCCACCAACGCACAGCTAAAATTTCATTATTTCTTAAATAACAACTATCTCCACCATTGTGCCATTTTATTTAATTCAACAAATCATCTTTTTTTCTGGGAGACAATTAAAGGCGTGTTTGTATAAAAGATGTTGTGCTAGGTGCCAGGACTTCACTAGTGAAGATGACTTGAATTCTGGGACTTGCTGTTCAGTGATTTGTCCACATATGCACACGCTCCAGTAGAAATGTGAGCCCTCAGATAGGCTCATGGAGGGCTGATAATATTAGAAAATAGCAAATAGAAACCAAAGCAATATGAAAGAGTATTCAGCCGTAGTGCTTTGGGGTTAGGTAGACTTCTTCAGTCCTACCTCTGCTGTTATAGCCTATGCTAGTCAAACAGGTTACACATCCCAAGTCTTTTCTCTGTAGAATAGGAGAAACAATATTTATTCGATAATGTGCTTGAATGGATTAAATTGTATAAAATTATTCAACAACCTAAGAACATTCAGGAGCTTTTAGCATGTGGGAAGACCCACATAAAGAGACGGCCTGTCATAACACAATGTTGTGAGTTACTGTCACAGGAGACTAAAGAGTTGGGACTTAATTTTGAAATTAGAAGCTAGTGAGAAGAACCAAGTAAAATAATATTCTTTGCATTTCCATGTCAGGGAAGTAGTGGGTGTGGGAAGGCTGAACTTGGAGCACAAGTAGTCTGCAGTGCTAGCTCAGATTCTATGCAAGTGCTCATCACAGACATCAGGACAGACAGGAGGACTAAGGGGAAGCTGGCTGAAGAGGAGGGTTTGCTGCAGAATGGCTGGGCAATGGTTTTCTGCTGGACTGTGTTTGGAAAAGGACTGCTAAAAAGAAGGCATGGTACTAAGAGTTAGACCACAAGTGGAGTGGGCAAAGAAGCAGGTTTGGGCTGAAGGATGATGGGTAATTGCCTGGCCACAGTCACCTTAAGGTGGCCATGGGGCACACAAGTAGATACTTTTTCATAAGTTTTTCCTTTGTTGTTTTTGCTTTTCTAAGACAGGGCCTTGCTGGGTTAGTCTGGAATTCACTAGAAGGTGCAGAAGGATGGCTTTGGAGATGCGATTCTCCTACCTCATGCTTCTCAGTGCTGGGACTGGCTTTTAAACTATGTAAACTAGCTGGTGATCCCTCTACTCCTGTGTATGAGAATCTACTCACAGCGGCTTTACTGATCAGTAGGCACAGAGAAGTCTTCCTGGGATATGTAATCAATACTGTGACATGGCAGATATTCTCTTTTACAGATATATATATATATATATATATCTGTATATGTATCTATACATACATACACACATACATATTTGCATGTGTACACACACACACACACACACACACACACACACACACACACACACACATATATATATATTCCTATTTCCTAGGAAACCAGTCATCTGACCACCCATTCGCTGTCACCTGGCAGAACTGTTAGGACTAGTCACCTGAACACGATCTCGTTAAGTCGGAAGAGTTTCCAGAGCTGGAAGAGGAAGTCTGTGTCCTAAAATCTATCATGAAGGTACTGTCAAAATTGCTGTTTAAGCATTTGACACTGAGAAACTTAGACATTTTTATCAATGATTCCAGGAAATCAGAGGCTGCTGGTAAAGAATGACTCACAGAAAAGGAATATTTCTGTTGGCCACAGGTCAACTGTCTGTTTAGTGATGGGAAGTAAGTCCCTTTGCCTCCTCTCTGCTGAGCATGCGAATCTAGCTGGTCGCCCGACATTAGCAACCTGACCTCGCGAATGATTTTCATCCGTCTCTCGGCGTTTTAATTCTTTGCTCTGGCAGCAATCACTTCCGTCCCTGTTTACAGGCTGTCGTTCTTCCGATCCTCAAGCCGTTGTGTTCAGTAGACCACATAAACCTTCCTCAATTATGGGACGACTTCCAGGCTAGCATTCAGTTTCATCAACTGAGCTACGTACATTCCGAATCTGGCTTTTCTCCTCACCCATCAATTCATTCATTCATTCATTCATTCATTCTTCTTTCATTCATCATTCAACAAGCATTATAAATACTATTGAAAGCCTGGTATTTTCTCAATGCATCTTGCATTTTCTTTTGTCCGCAGTTTCCCCATGTCTCCCAGCATGCCACACACACACCTTCTTACTGCTCACAGCGTGGCTGCTGTGTCCAATGTCCAACTTAAGTATCTTTCCTTAAAGTTCTACATCTCTACTACCCAAGTTGGAAAAGCCTCCTTTAAAAAAGAGTAAGGTTAATTATTTATTATAAATAAATCAACAGGCGGCATTTTGAAGAATTTATGTAAAAATGTTGTCCCCCCCCTTAATAAGAACATTCCTAAGGCAGGGAAATATTTTATTTTGTTTATGTATACTGCATAGTGTTTCCTTCACTGTAGGCTCTCACTAAATGACAACTCGGATCTTATGAACCTTCTTATTTTATTTAAATTTTATACAATCATGAAGGCATATATATATATGTATATATTCCATCAGAATTTTCTTTTCAAAGCTAATAATTCGTTGTATGTATATGGATCACTTGATTTACCCATTCATGGTCAGTGGACATGTGGGTAGTGTTTGTGCTTTGGTTGTTATATATACTGATCTAAGCATATATATATATATGTTATATGTATATGTATATGTGTATGTTATATGTATATATATATCTGTTAGAGTCCTTGATATCAATTCTTTTGGGTACATGTTCCAAACTGCGATTGCTAGATGGTAACTCTTTTCCTTGGTGTTTTATTTTCAGGACAGTTGTACTCTTCCCCACTGGGGTTGCACTCATTTATATTTTAACCCACAGGACCCGAGAGTCTCAGTTATTCCGGAGACTTACCAGTGTGACATGTTTAGTTTCCTTTTGATTTTTTTTTTATTAGTAACAATTCTATGGATATGAAGTGGAATCCTGTTATTTTGTTTTAGATTTCTCTAAAGATGAATGATTGTGAGCATCTTTTCACGCACTAATTAGCTATTTATGTGTCTTCTTTGAAAAATATCTACTCAAGTACTTCATCCACTTTAAACTTGAGTTGTTTCTTTTGTTATTATTATTCTTATTTTTAAAGATTTATTCATTCTTATTTTCATATGCATTGGTGTTTTGCCTGTACGCATGTCTGTGTGAGGGTGTTGGATTCCCTGGAACTGGAGTTACAGACAGTTGTGAGCTGCCATGTGGGTGCTGGGAATTGAACCCAGGTCCTCTGGAAGAGGATCTTAGCCAGTGCTGTTAATCATTGAGTCACCTTTCTAGCCCCTTGTGTTATTATTTTTGAGAGTCCTTCATATTTCTGGATTAATCACCTGTCAGATACATGACGTATAAGTGTTTTATCTCATTCCTGACTGGCCATTTTACTCCGATGATATTTTTTGATAGAGCGAACAAATTTAAGAAGTGGGAGCAGGCAGGGAGAGCGGGAGGGAAGAGGGAAGGGAAGGATGGTGCAGATACAGCGCTCACATACGAAGTCCTCAAAATATAAATAGAAACCAAAACCTATCCCAGAGGCCCGTGTCTGTTTTTCCTTGTGTTTTCTGCACTTTTGGCTTCAAATCTGAGAAATTATTGCAAAATGCTTTGAGGCTTTTACGACATTTACTTTCAAGAGTCGTTATAGTTTTAAGGCTCCCATTTACGCTTTTACCTTCTATGAGCTGCTTCTTGTATATGGGGCTAGGTGATTCCAACTTCACTCATTTGTATACACACACATACACACACACACATACACACCATGCGCATATGCATATACACACGTGTGTGCACCCACCACACGTACTTAAACCATTAAAGACTGTCTTTTCCCACTGAGTGATATCCTTGCACTCTTCAAAACACTATCTCTAGATTGATTTATTCTATGTACACGAATGTTTTGCCTGTGTATGTGTCTATGCATCTCATGAGTGCTTGGTGCTCATGGGGGTCAGAAGAGGGTGCCGATTCCTTGGAACTGGCATTACAGACTGTCATGAGTCATCATGTGGGTGCTGGGATTTGAACTCAGATCCTCTGTAAGAGCAACCAGTGCTCTTAACCAACCAGTGCTCTTAACCAAGGATCAACCTTTCTAGCCTCCAACTTTTGGCATTTCTTTAGAAAGTGATTGACTATATTTGTGAGGGTCTTTTAACTTACATCTCTATATCTATCTATCTATCTATCTATCTATCTATCTATCATCTATCTATCTTTCTATCTATCTATCATCTATTTATCTATCTATCTATCTATCTATCTATCTATCATCTATCTATCTATCTATCTATCATCTATCTATCTATCTATCATCTATCTATCTATCATCTATCTATCTATCTATCATCTATCTATCTATCTATCATCTATCTATCTATCTATCATCTATCTATCTATCTATCTATCTATCTATCTATCTATCTATCTATCTATCTATCTATCTATCTATCTATCTATCATCTATCTATCATCTATCTATCTATCTATCTACCTATCATCTATCTATCTATCTATCTATCTATCTATCATCTATCTATCTATCTATCTATCTATCTATCTATCTATCATCTATCTATCATCTATCTATCTATCTACCTATCATCTATCTATCTATCATCTATCTATCTATCATCTATCTATCTATCATCTATCTATCATCTATCTATCATCTATCTATCTATCATCTATCTATCTATCTATCTATCTATCTATCTATCTATCTATCTATCTATCATCTATCTATCATCTACACATCTACTCTAAATGCCATGACCCATGTGTGTAGATCAAATGACAACTGTAGAGTCAATTCTGTCCTTCTTTATTCAATGTTCTGGGATCAAACTCAGGTCACCAGGCTTGGTCCCAAGTGCCTTTACCTGCTGAGCTGTCTCTGCAGCCCTTTCTGTGCACACAGGTCTGTTTAATGCCACAATATTTTGATTACTTAGTTTTGGAATACACTTTAAAATCAGAAGTATGAGTCCTCCAACACTGTTTTTCCTTTTTCGGGACTGCTTTGGAAATTGAATATCTCTTGAGAGTTCACATGGTAGGTTTTGCCATTTCTAAAAATGAAATACGTTTTGATATAAACTGAACTAAATTGGTAGATAATTTTGGTAACTATTGACACTGTTAACAACATTAAGTCTTCCAATCCATGAAGCCTGTGTTTCCCTATTTAGACTCCACATTTCTTTTGGCAATAATATGCAACTTCCACTGCGTAAGTCTTTCAGTTCTCTAATTCCTAAGCATTTTATTCCATTTGAAGTTAGATGGAGCTGCTTTCCTAATCTCTGTGAATGCATAGAAATGCAACCGGCTTCACTTCATTGACTTTGTATCCTACTAGTTTGGTGAATTAATTGCTCGCTTGAAAGGTTATGATCCCACTCAAGGGCACTGGTGACTTTACCTTCTAAAGGTTTTCCAATAGCCCAGCCATGAGTATTAGGCCTTTAACTCACTGGCTTTTAGAGGATGTTCAACCCATAGCAGGATCCCAACAATGAATAAACGACTATTTCCATCATAAAACAAATCACTAGAGAACTATATTGATAAATGGAATGTAGCCGAGATGAGATGGCAGTGTTTTGTTTAGTTTCACAGCATACATATGATGATCACACAGTATACCAAGTCCTGATGATTACGCAAGTAAGCTTGCTGTTTACCAGTTCATAATTTTCTTGATCTACCATATGAGCATTTCTATATTTCTTACATAAAGGAACAAGTCTGCCAGTGAGTTGGCTAAAGATCCGCTTTGTGCTGTAGGTCATCTGCAGCCCTTCTGCTTTTCTGTATCCAGAAACAATCCATTTCTGGGACATGCTGTTCTCATGGCAAGGGGCTGTGCTGACCCAGGGCAACCTCTGTCTGTGTCAACGTAATGATCATAATGGTGGAGCTGAAGTGTCTATTCTTCATGCAAGGAGGCATCATGAGGGTAGAGGCAAATACTCTGCTTACAGGGGAGAGCAGAAGAATGACTGCAAACAACACTGTGATGTACCAAATTAATAACCAGTAGAGCTTAGCTTTATTATGCTGGTCTTTTGGGTACTTGGGTATCACGGGAAGGAAAGAAGCCTTTGATTGCACAGAGGCAGAGCAAAGGCTCTGAACATGTCCCATGTCCATCTAATCCTAATTAGATCATGTCATTTTACCACTGAAATTAAAAAAATGAATTCAATATTTAAAATGCAAATATAATTAGAAATGCAAAGAATATAACAATATTAAAAATGCAAAGGAATGCAAATATAAATTATGTAATTTATCTTTTTGACATACCTTGTCTGTAGAGACTTGGGCTGACATAATTTCATCTTGTTTAGCTTGCAGATAAAAAGATAATCCCTAATACCATGTAAATCATATTGTGGAAAGTTCTTCATGTAGGCAGAAGGGATAACTGGGCTTCTTAGAAACAGAACGGACCATTATTAAAGGAGGTGGAGGAGGGGAGGACCATTTGACCCATCCAGGTCTTTCCTCTCGATTGGGTTAGCAATTTACCCCTCAATGTATTTTTCTTTGGATTGCTTACTTAACCATTTTAAAGATGACAGGCGGTGGTTGCACTCTGGAAGTCTGCCATCAGCCATCTCCCTTTGCACAGTGACAGAGAATAGTTTCTCTGTGACCAGATTGAAAAGTCTAAGATAGTAGGTCTGAAAATTGAGGTTTTGAATTGAAAGGAAAACACCTCAATTTTAGCTATCGTTCAGGACTTTGGCTTTTTAACATAGTTTTACAAAATCTTTATAAAGAATGTTTTCAAAAGTGAGGTTACTTTTAGCATCGTTTTCTTCAGTAAACGAAATGGAAGTTCCGAGCTTCAAACACTGTCACGGTTGATGTGAATATGAACGCATACGTTGGAAAGTGTAATTATTTTTCCTTTGGATGTCTTTGGCAGCTAATAAGAAGTGAACGATGCCATATTCTGTCTTTGCTGATTGCTGTGTTGGGGAGTTAAGTAACTCAATGGTATTTTACATCGTTTGTGGAAGAACAGAGTCAAGTCCCATCCTTACCCACGAAGATTTATTCTAGTCCTCAGTGAACTCTCTAACCTGGGATTCTTCCCACAAAATCTGCCATGATTCTGGCCTGTGTAGATCATGGGGCAGCATCTGGCTCAACCTGTTTCATCTTGCCCTAGTTCTCCGCGAAGGCTTGGCAGGCAGGTGGCTCTACATCCCTGTTTGTTGGCGAGACGAATGTGTTGGTTTGCATTCTCATGTGACTGCATATGTGAAGGTCTTCAGAGGCCTGTGGGGTCCTTCCTGTCATGAGTCCTAGCACTCCTCATGATAACTCCCTCAGAACCTTACAGAGTCCTGGCCGGACACACAGTATTAATTTGATGCGGTATTTTTGAAATGAATCTTCAAGTTCAGTCATGTTCCAGTCTTCTGTGCTGTCGTCTTTAGTCATGTAGAGCTTAGAAAATATGGCCATGGATTATTCGAAGACCTATATGATGTGACTGTTTTTGTTGCATGTCTCATCCAGTATCTTGCATACATGGATTGCCGAAATTAGCAGAATTGTTCATTTTAACCACAGTTCTATACTGCCGGGTTGGGTTGACAAAAATCTCCAGATACCGAAAATTGAAATGAAATATCAAACAGTAAACAGGGCAAAGGGAAATGATAAATTACTGAATAGAAATAGCAGCCAGTGTTCTCAGAATATCAGACTTCACTGTTGGAGAGTTGCCCAGCTGAGCTGGACTCTGATGTCCCAGGGCCTTGACTCCAACGTTAGCTCCCCATGGAGGTAGAGTTTTAGTGTGAAGTACATGAACTCATGTTTGTAGGTCAAAAGAGTCAAGCATTGGTGACTTCTTATGGCCTCAACTTAAAATATATTGGCGAGAGTAGGCAGCGAGAATGGGCAGAGTTTTGGAAGTCAGACATTTCAGTCCTGCGCTGGGCTTACCGTTTTCAACTCAGGACTCTTAAAATTAGAATGCGGAAAATAGAAACGTGAGCAGATTAGAGTAAGAATATGCTGGAAAAAGAGAAGTAATGTCCTTATTTATTTAATGTGTTTGAATGTACCTGCATGAGATTTAGAATAAAGAAAAAAATATATCATAATACACATGCAAAACCTGGTGCCTGTGGAGGCCAGAGGAGGGCATTGGACACTTGGACTGGGAGCTGCAGGGGTCATGGGCTCTTCAGTGTAGGTACAAGAGCAGCAAGTGTTCTTAGCTCTGAGTAATTTCGCCAGCTTCCAGGAGAAAGAATATAAATTTTAAAGATTTTGTTTTATTTTTAATTAGGGGTGTGTGTGTGTGTGTGTGTGTGTGTGTGTGTGTGTGTGAGAATGTGTACATGAGTGCAGTGTGCCCATGGAGATCAGAAGAGGGCATCAGATTTCCTGGAGCTGAAGTTTCCTGTGATCGAGAGCTGGCTGACATTGGTACTGGGAACTGAACTTGGGTCCTCTGCAAGAGCAGGGCGCCCTCTTAACCACTGAGCTGTCTCTCCTGCCCCAGGAGGCATGCTCCAATGGCTAAAATTAAAATACTATGGCTACTTCAATGACACTACACCACACACACACACACACACACACACACACACACACACACACGCTGGCAAAGCCCAAAGGAAGTGAGGATGAGGATGACACTCTTCCCAGAGAACAGTAAGGTCAGGGCTCCTTCCACCTAAACATCTCCTGGCTCAATAGAATCTTTGAAAGGATTCCAAAGGCATTATACTTTATTTCTGGAGACTTCTGAAGGTGAGGGAAAGACTATGTCTACTAATGGTGTCCATAAGGATCTAATATACTGGCTAGTATACCCATATATACTAGCAATAACAAGGTTATCAAGAGCTTGCATATTTCCACCACCATCACTATGTCGATATTGTTATTTTTAACACCTACAGTAATGGTGTATGGATTGAAGAGGCCTAGGGTCACATCACGTCATTTGTACTTCAGTCCTGTCAATCTCCAAGCCCATGCTCCCTGCTCTTCCTCCGACGTGCTCCTCCAGAATCTGATATTTTCCTTATCTCTCCGATTCATCTACTGAAATGTCTCTAGCACCTAACCCAATCAACAGAACCTGGGGTGGTTTTGCTGTCCAGTCCCTTTCACAGTCCTCCACTTTTTGGTAGCAATTCTTGGGGGGGCATACTTGTACCTAGCTGCTGCAGGGTACCCCAAGTGCACCAGACAACCCCAGTAGTGAATGACTGGCTCTAATAGCCTGTGGTGTCAAAGCCAAGACACACTGCGTCAGATCTTGCGTGCACGGGGGCGGCTTAAGCCCTCACCCGACTCTGTATTTCCTTGAGCTGGGAATTTGTGGCCTAGCTTCATATGATCCATTTTTACTTCTAGAAAATTAGAAAAACTGAATAATTAATGCGATCTTCCCGTTATCAAACTTTCGTTAATATCTATTTGTAGAAGTGATTAGCTAGACACCGCACAGTGAATTAGAGCTTGTTTCCATTAGGAGTGTATAACCTTAGGCAGACTTCTTCACCAAAGAGGGGAAGAAAAGCTGCAGTAAACGCTGGCCTCACACACTCCAGGAGGGGAGGGGTTCCAGTCCCCGAGGTTAGTGGGGAAGCAAGGAGGAACCAAGGCTGAGGGGAGGGGAGTCCCATGTTCCCTTCTGGCTGGCCAGGGAATGTCATGACAGCATGGAGAGGGATGCAGTAGAGTACACCGGCTTTCAGAATCTACCAACAGTAGGAATTAATTTATGAGGGCTGAACAAGCTCCACTAAATGTGTCGTGTCAAACACACACACACACACACACACACACACACACGCACACACACATGAGCGCGTGCACACACATGCACACATACACGCTCACACACACACACAAACACTTAGGCACACACAGACATAGACACATGCTCACACACACACACACACGCAGGCACACACAGACATACACATACACATACATATGAATGCACACACACACACACACATGAATGCACACACATGCACACATACACGCTCACACACACACACACACAGGCACACACAGACATACACACACACGCAGGCACACACAGACATAGACACATGCTCACACACAGGCTCTCTCACACACACACACACAGGAACACACAGACATACACATACACACATATGAATGCACACACACACATGAATGCACACACATGCACACATACACGCTCACACACACACACAGAGGCACACACAGACATACACATACACACACAAGTGTGCACACACACACACACACACGCAGGCACACACAGACATAGACACATGCTCACACACAGGCTCACACACACACACACACGCAGGCACACACAGACATACACATGCACACACACACACAAGCGTGCACACACACACACATACACGCTCACACATACACACAAACACATAGGCACACACAGACATAGACACATGCTCACACACAGGCTCTCACACACACACACACGCAGGCACACACAGACATACACATACACACACATATGAATGCACACACACACACACACACACACACACACACACACACTTTCAGCAGCTTGCTTTTTACTGCTCAGCGACCCTAACTGGCTTGAGCTCCACTCGTGTGAGCGCAGTTTTAAGAACAGCAGTTTGCCGTCTTCTGTGGACTTGCAGTCTCCTTCGTTGTTTTATTTTGAACAAAGGACAAATATTTTCTTTGTGATTTTTCTGGGAGAATAGCATGAGCTGGTTCGGACCTCCCAATCTTTATAAACGTATAGATCAATACATTCCTCTAGGCCCAAGGCACACATAATTTATGAACACGCAAGCTTTTCAAATACTGAATTCTTAGCTATTTAATTCCCCAAGTGAAGCCTTAATAAAGGAAGAAAAAAAAAAAATGGTTTGAGGACTTTCCTGGCTGCACTACCTCAGAGTAGCCACAAGAGGGGGTGTGAGGAACGCAATCCTCTTTAGAGCTGGCTTCAGAAACCAGTTCAGATCAGAGCAAACTGCATCTGCAACATCTTGTATTGTGCCCTGGACGGCTGAGCCCGAGAGCAATCACTTGTGTGGCTGTTTAACATGCTATCCACACAGCAACGAAAGGGAGGGAAGGTTGTGAGGTTCCCGTGAGGATGACTTCTAAAAGCGGCTCAGGGGAGAGTCTGAAGTCAGCACAGGCAGGCATTTGCTGATTTAGCTGGCGTTTCACTGCGCCAGAGGCAACCAAGGCTGCTCCATGGCTTGGGTTTGCGTAGGAATCATCTTTCCATACTTGAAAGAATTTGCCTCAATGATTTTGTTTGCCTGTGGCATGTTTACAGGGACAAGTAGGAAGGAGGAAGAAGAAGGAAGGAAGGAAAGATGGAAGGAAGGAAGGAAACAAGAGGAGGAGGAGGAGGAGGAGGAGGAGGAGGAGGAGGAGGAGGAGGAGGAGGAGGAAGCATCCTTTATTTCCTTTTCTTTCTTTCACAGGCCCAGGTCTTCCCACCCATTCACAGGTCAGTACTGCAGGTGGGTGTTGTACAGAACTGGAGACCTCAGGTGCTTTTCAGAAGATCACATATTGGTATAAAGAAGAGCAACCTGGGAAAAGAGTATGGGGATTGAATATGGAGCCCTTACAGGGCAGTGGTTCTTAAATTCTGGACCACATCAGAATCACCTGGCGTACATTCAGATAACATGGCTCCATGAGCAGCAAGTCCGAGGTCGGACCAGAGGGCACACATTTCCACCAAGCTCTCAGGCTATGTTGATGCCGTGCAGGCGTGGAAAGCACTATGAGAATCACTTTTGGGGAAGTATCCTAAAGTCTCCTTTACTCTGGAGAGTTGGGCCTCAGAATCTGCAGGTCACAGGTAATGATAGCAATGTGCTTCCCTGTGCAGTTGGGTCCTGAGCCACGGAGTCTAGGAGACTGAAATTTCTCTATGCTCACGCTGCACTGTCTTGCAGACTTGGTGCCAGTAAAACAGGAGACATTGGAATTACACAAAGCCCTCAGACTACCTCTTCTCTTTCCCAGAAGATTTCAAATTGTGGGGCTTTTCTGAAAACAGCTCCGCCCAGTCCTGTTAACGCCTGTGACCTTTTTTTCTTAAATCTTAGTGCACAGCTTGCTCAGAGTTCACAGATGCACTCCATTTCTGGATGACCTTGGTAAGTCAGCTAACCTTGATGTGTGTTCCTCCTCTCAGCTACAAAATGGGAATAACAGCTCAACCTTCCTTTCAAGTTTGCTTGTGTGCGCACGCTAAATGAGTTGCGACTTGAACAATAATTAGAGCCACGTCACACACATCAGTCTGAATAAATATTAGCCATCCTTTTTCATTACGACCTTTAATTCTAGCACAGAGTCTTGGTCTGGAATCTTAAACTGTTGATTGCTAGATGTGCGCTCGTGTGCTGTGTTACACTGGGACGCTGAGAGTTTTGTGGCGTTTACCTTCAAACATCTCACCCAACAGGAAGGTAAGGCGGGGCCACCATGCAGAGGCCAGTGAAAGGTCATGGAGCATGGTCCAAAGACCTGCTGCACCTGCTTCTGCTCTCGGGGAGGTAAGGTGGACATCCTGATGAAAAGCTGCCTTGACATTCCTAGGCCCGCTCTCTATTCCTAGCAGGTATTGTCCAATTACTTGCAAACTTCGGGCACATGACTTTGATTCTGAACTCCATTTTGCCTTTTAATCCCTTGAAGATAGTTGTATTGTAAATAGGTATTGTGTTGGGGTGCAAAATCCAAAGGACAAACAAGGAAAAGCCTTCCATTTCCCATTGCCACCTGCAATTTCCAGCAAATACAATTTCTTTCTTTCTTTCTTTTTTTACATTTAATGACCATATTTATTGGTGTGGTTTTAGGTTTACGAGTCGATTCGGCTGAGCATACCCACTCACACCTCTGTGTCCCCCTCCGCATCCCCGCCCCCGGCATCCCCACTACCAACACCAGCGTGACATTTATTAGAAGCCACTGGTGCTGCACATACAGCATCATTACCCAGAGGCCACCGCTCACATCCCGCTTCCGCTTTGGTATTGCACGCTGTGTTTTGGGAAACGTAGAATGACGTGTGTCCATTCTTGCAGTATCGTGAAGAGCAACTTCAAGTGCCTTCATAGGTCCCCCTCGTTACATTTGTTCATCAGGCTCACAAAACCCCTGGTGACCAGTGATCTTTTCCCACCCCAGTTTTTCAGATCGCCGCATAGCTGCAATGGCGGTCCATGTCCCCGCCTCACCGACTCCCTCCTCTACAGAGCGCTGCACTTGTATGATTCCTCCAGCCCCGTCGTCCTCCCGTGGTTGCTCATGTTCATCCCTACCTCTCCGTGTTCATAGGTTCAAGGACGTCTCAGGTGCTCTCTGGCTTTTTGTCCACTCTAAGTAGAGTTGTATTTATGTGCAGGCTTTTTAAGTTTCCATATTTACTTAGAAAAGATGTGTCTATATCTCCATGTGGCTTTCTGCATATGGCTACCGGCGACTGCAGAGGTGAGACAAGGACCTGTCGTGAGGGGAGCGTCAGGTGTGGATGTAAGCCACCCGATGTGCCCTCTGAAAGAGCAGCCGGTGCTGTTAGCAGCCGGCCCATCTCTCCAGCCCATATGGAACGTGTTTAAGTAGCTTGGACAGGTAGAAATCTCGTACACTTGGGACTTGGGACTGTTTATGTCTGAGGCTGCTGTGTTTTGAAGGTGACTGCAATCAGCTGGGATGTTCATTGTCGTCGTGCCCTGAGCAGGAGCAGTCTCTGACATCTGTGTCTCTTTTCTAAGTCTGGAGTACACAGAGCAATATTGCTCAGGGGCAGATGTGGCGTTGACATGTTCCTTTGGGATCACTCTTTTTTTTTTTTTTTTTTTTTGGTTTTTGGAGACAGGGTTTTTCTGTTGTAGCTCTGGCTGTCCTGGAACTCACTCTGTAGTCCAGGCTGGCTTTGAACTCACAGAAATCCACCTGCCTCTGCCTCCCTAGTGCTGGGATTAAAGGCGTGGGCCACCACTGCCCCGCTCTGGATCACTCTCTTGTCTTCATCTAGCCTTTCCTCCTACTATGGATCCAGGGAAGTTTCTACACAGCCAGGCTCAGAATGGCCACCTCACGTCCTCGCAAGCACACACCCGTAGCCGTGTTGGTCAAAAGTCATCTCTCTATTTCCCTTACTAAATTTTTAACTGTATCTTTTTTTCCCCACCTCTAGAGTATTATCCAATGATTTGCCTGTAAGAGGTGTTTAGTAAACATTTATTGCTAGCACAAAACATTGTTGACATTGCTGTCGTTAAGAACTATTTGATTAATCAGATGCTGGGTCCCCTAACAGGAGACGCAGATTCCTGTGAGGCGCTGCTGTAAGACTAACAATAGCTAACACATTTTAATATTTAATATTTTTTGGAGACAATGCAAAGTATTTCCACTTAGGTTGTCTTACTTATCCCCCTCATAAAACTCCTCATGTACTGTGCCCCCTGTTTTTACGTATTCGAACCTGGAAGGCTGACAAATTAAATAGCTCACCTGAGGCTGTAGATGCGTAGATCATGTTCACAAGATTCCAGGGTTTCATTTCAATGCCTATGGCATACAAAAACAAAAACATATTTTAATTTAAGTTAACCGGTTTCATGGAAGGGAATTGCTCTGAATTTGTACTCGACACCATCACCGATATTAATTTATATGTCTGATTATTAAGTTAGTGCGATGGTTTGAATATGGAATGTCTCCACAGGCTCACGCTTAGAGCACTTGGCACGCAGCTGATAGTACTATCTTGAAGGCTATTGAGCCTCTTAGAGGTGGGGGCGGGGCTGGGAGAAATAGTAGGTGGACAGTAGAAGCATGTGTTTGAAGATTATGGCTGGCCTGGGTTCCAGGCTTCCAGGCTTCCAGGCTCTCTGCTTCCCGGCCATTATGTGAATATTCCCAGCTATGTGGATAGCTGCTCACAGGAGCTCCTGCCTCTATGGACTGAGCTGCTTAGCATAATTGACACCCTCTGAAAGCAAGAGCTGAAATAAATCCTTCCCCCCTTGTTTTTATCAAATGTCTTGTCACAGCAATGGAAAAACAAACAAACAAACAAACAAACAAAACGAATGCAATTAATAGTTCTCTTCCCCCAAAGTCTAGAAACTTTATGAGGACAGATCTGTTTTGTTTCACTTACCCTCAGCAACTTGGAAACTTCTTAGTCAGTTTTAGGCATTCCTAGTCTGTGAATGAGCTCAACTACCCTGTCAGGACAAGACTAAAGCGTTTTGGAAGCCAACTGTGAGCAGCCATCATAAGGAACGCACCAGGACTGTTACCATGATGTCCGTCCCTGTCTGTCTTCTTCCAGATTAATTTCTGGTGTGTATTTTTCCACAGAGGAGGTCATATTCCTTTACAAACAAGACACAACTTGGGTTAAAAACACACTTTGTACATAATTTGTTAAGTAGAATCAAGGCTCCAGAAATCTGTCTTGAAATCTTGACTACATTCATAGACGTTAGCTGCTAGGACAACCTCTCTGTGCCCACCCACAAGTTATAGGCTGTCACCAGGGTAAGAAAAGTTTCTGTCCTCACAATTAAACCCTTAATGTGCTTCTGAACTTACAATAGCTGCTGGAATGCTCGATGTCACCAAAAAGGAGAGTAGAAACCAAGACGTCTACTGTCTTTCTGTACACTTTTTCAAATTGTTTTTGCTCTTGATTTCACATGGCCAGAGTTTCAAGTTTTAACTCCTCAACCTGGCATTCAAGAAATCCCATCTGAGGACCCTGGTTCGTACCAGGGCCGCCTTTATGTAATAGTCCTCGCTGGAGATTCTGGTCTACAGGAATGAGTTCTGCTGTCCCCATCATATGTCACAGTCATTTCAATCTTTTCTGGCCCCAGAGCATGGTCTTTCTCACTTCTCTATCTACCCACAACTTCTTCCTTTCCCTAAAATCGAAGAGAAACACCCTTTGCCGCTTTCTCTAATGACTCCAGTTGCAAATGATCCTTATCAAAATTTCGTAAAGTACTGAAGGCTCAGATTCTGACTTGATGTGAAACAAGACTTCATCATTTGCTAGTTAGGTGTTTGTGAGGGAGTTATCAACTTCTTCTAAACATAGTTTCCTCATCTCTAAAATATAAATGGATAAAATTACCTCATAGGACAGTTATGACCGTGAACAAGCGTTTCCATGTAACACACTTAATGGAGCACAGGTAGAAATCAACAACGCCTGACAGTTCTGCATGCTTCTTATTCATTTCGGATGCTACTCCAATCAGATTGCCATTCCCTAAGTGTGAACAAAGATTGCAACTTTCACCATGAATGATCATATCCCTCAGTACTCCGTGTGTTCTTAAGTGAAGAACTTAAGTTCTCAACTTAAGTGAAGAACAACACGGAGTTAAGGAGACAGTTTTGACATACGGTGCTCCAGGTGAATCTTCATGATGTTTCAATGCGTTGTAGGTGGAAATGCAGGACTGTTGTGCTAATTAATGGTGGTGATGACACGAAGGATTTGTATTTGATTTTTAGAAATCTGAGGCTGACGGTAGCTTACCAAGATGCAAGTGGGCTGTCTTACTCACAGGTTTGGTAACACAGGAGAGATCTGAGCTGGAGATAGCAGTTTTCATGTCACTTGTGTCTAAGAGGCAATTGAAGCCATCAGCGCTGTAGGAATCTAGCTTCCCTCCATAAGGTGTCATGGTGGGAGCCATGCTCTGACCTGGCGTGTATTTAAATGCTATAGGATAAAGCAAATAAAATAGCTAAGATTCTCCACTGAGTCGCCGAACCTGAATGCTTTACACCATGTTGCTAGTTTCTGGGCAAGTTCATTCTGATGGGCAGTGGCCACTTCGGTTTAGTTTTGCTTATGAGCAGCCTCTGTATATGAGGATACTCTTCCTTGCTGCTGCCTAAGACATGCTTCTGCCTTTATGTTCCTATGGTGGTTTGAATGAGAATGAACCTCGAGGCTCGTATATTTGAATGTTTGGTTCTGTTACTGTTTACTGTTTCGGAAGGATTAGGAGGAGTGGCCTTGCTTGAGAAGGTGTGTCACTGGAGGTTGGCTTTAATATTTCAAAAGCCCAGGATGCCAGGCCCAGTCCCTCTTTCTGCCTCCTGCTTGTGGATCAGATGTAAGCTCTCAGCTATCACTCCAGAGCCATGCCTGCTTGTTGCCATGGTGGTCAGGGATTCATCCTCTGAAACAGCAAGAAAAACCTGCAATTAAATGCTTTCTTTTATAAATTGCCTTTGGTCATGGTACATTTTTATGACATTAGAAAAGTAACTAAAACACAAATTGGTACAAGTGACTTGGATATTACTGTTGCAGACCTGACCATGCTGTTTTTTTGAGGAATATGGAAGACTTTGGGACTTTGGACTAGAAAAGTGGTTGAACACTGCAAGGGGCTTAATGAGCCATCTTAGTAGATACATTCAGTAGTGCTGAATCCATTGTGGACAGTGGAGGACCAGCTCAAGAGGGTTTATGTATGAGTTTGCTGGGGTGTAGGTTCACCAAGAATGACACAGAGGCATTCTCATACCTGCAAACTCTGCCGGACCTCTACAGAAGGAACTACCATCATGGCCAGCACCATTCTTGACAGTGGAATCCTGGGCATCTGAGCTCAGGTGTTTTTATTGATTCAGAACTACTCAGGTGCAAATCATAAGCAATCAAACATCCTCCCACAGAAATCTAACACCTTCAGACAATATAAAATGCTGAAGCCTAGGCAGACCTTTTCCCAACAGTGCAGAAAACCATTTTAAACATAACTAAAAATGAACTTCTACCATATGCTTAGAGGAGAAACAAAATGAGTAATCGGCCTAAGATCATTCCTTTTTTTCCTTTTTTGTTGTTTTCTAAACAGGATTTCTCTGTTGTAACTCTGGCTGTGCTGGAACTCAGTCTATAGACCAAGCTGGCCTCAAACTCACAGAGATCTGGCTGCCTCTGACAAAGGCATGCGCCACCACCACCCGCCTCATTTTTGTGATCAGCTATAAGCTTTCAGCCACTGATCCAGTACCATGCCTGCTAGCCTGCTGTCATGCTTCCCACCATGGTCACTGTGGGCTAACCCTCTGAAAGTGTAAGCCAGTACTCAAGTTAAAGGCTTTCTTTTATAAGTTGTCTTGGTCATGGTACCTCCTTCACAGAAATAGAAAAGTAATTAAGACTATTCCCAACAAGTTTTGTGAAACCCTTGATTTATCAACCTCATTTTTTTTTTTTCAGTCTCTTGGCAACTAATACTTTGCCAGTTGGTTCTTGTTCACCAGATTTTCCTCAAACAGATATCTCCTGGGGTGAGAATATAGAGTCTACAGAAGGAGATTATCTGTGAACAAACATTACAGACCTGCTTATTGGCTGCATGGAAGATGATTAATTTGCAAAAGAAGTGTAAACATTTGTACAAAGCTAAAATTGATGCCATGGTGATGCTATGTCCCAAGAGGAAGAGAGTATTTCAACAAGACGTACATGTCTGATGCTACCAAAAGCTTCTGTGGGATCACATAAATAAAGGACTAAAAGAAACCTTATATTTACCTTCAGGAAGCCGTGGTTAACTTTTGAGAACTACTGAAGGATTATTTGAGTGGCTCAAGAATAGAATGAGACTTGGTTCATAAGATTGCTCGTTAGGTAAAAGTGCTTGCCAAAAAGACTCATTTTTGAGTACAAAACCTGGGATCCACAGAGTGGAAAAAGAGAGGTGGCTTTTGCAAGCTGACCTCTGATCTCTGCATGCATGTCGTGGTACATACCTTGCTCCTCTAACAAATAAAGGTAATAGAATGAGACTGCTCACCTGCTGTCTATTGATAGATTGGAGAGAGGGAGAATCTTGCCTTCAGTTAATGGTGATGTCCCCAGGCCCCAGTAGATAGTCCAGTGCAATGTTCACACAGAACAATCAAAACCTTTTCTTCTTTCCCTGGGAAAATCTATGCTCATAAATTAGAAAGTTTATAGCAATTTATCACAGAAGCTTGGTATTTAAATAATAAAGCGGGGAGTGAGGAGAAGAAGAAGAGGTAGACCAGACTGCAGGCATCTGGTGCTGCTGGGTATGGTATCTTTCTTCTATGGGGTTAAAGCTCAGGACACTACAGATATTGGGTTAAGTGCCATGTACCAAGTTAGCTTTGTAAGTTTATACAGGAGGTATAAGGCAGCTTTCTATTACTATAATCAACTTTTAAGATGGAAGGGTTTACTTTTGGCTCCTGATTTATGAGTCACCACTCCGTGGTCAGGTGGCGCACTGCTTGCGGGCCTGTGGTGGCAAAGCATATCATGGCAGGCACTAGTGGCCAAGGACACTGCCTACTTTGTGGAAGCCAGAGGGGAAAGAGAGGCAAGCGCTAGGTCTTACAGCCTTCCCCAAGAGTACACAGTCACTTACCTAATGTCTTCCCTACAAGGCCCTGATTCTGAAGGTTCTACCATTTCCAGGTGTCACCTCCAGATGGGAACCAAGCTTTTAGCTTTTGGAAGACAATCAAGGCCTAAGCAACATCACAAAGGCACTGGTCTGCGAACAGCCAAACAAGAATCTCAGAACTGTCCTTTAATATCACACGAAGGCTTTCAGAAAGCCGCCTGCTGCTGGTTCTGACTCTCCAACACTTTTTTATTCCTTAAGCAATTGTCTTTAGTGTTAACTTCTACCCAATCATTCTTTGTAGGGACACCAAATAGCTTTTAAAAATGAAACCCAACTTTATCAACCCCAACTGTGAGAACTCTCAGCTGCGGTCCTCTCATTAGTACAGGATGTCCATGACTGGACTAGCTCCTGTTCTGCTTTGAACCCTGGGCTCTGCTGTGCTCAACTATGACCAGTCAGTCCTCTGAGCATCGCAAGCCACTTCAAAGCATTATGAATTTGTCCTTTTCATTCTCGTCCTTTCCTCTATCTGGAGCGGTACTCTTGCTTGCATGGTGGATACTTTCAAGCCTCTGGAGAATGTCAGCTCTTCTCCGAATTCTTCCTGCTGTGATCTCCCCTTCCAAAGAGTCTCCCATGCCCCAGGTAGAACTGCTTTTTTCCCCCCCTTTTGATTGCTTTTATTTTCCTCAAGTTCAGCTTCTCTATCTGAAAAACAGCAGCACATTCCAGCCTAAAATATCCTCTCTGATGACACATGTTGCTTTCATCCTTGCATCTCTTGCGTTCAGAACAGTGCCTGATCTATGGCAATAGTTCAGGATATATAAACAGACAAACAAAAGTACAATTTGAATGCACAAGAAAACATCAAGCATTCCTAAAGCTCTTTTTGTTTTATTTTAAATTCTGAAGTTGTGTTAAAATGCCCTCAGAAGTCTCCACCTTTGGAAGCTGAAAGACACATGTGAACTTCATACATGTTGTTTTCTGTTGCTTCTAATACAGTTATCTCCCCTGGCTATTGCAAATAAAAAATTGCAGACATTTGGTATGGTATTGATGCTTGCATATATTTAATAACACTCCTGGTTTCTGTTGGACATGAAACCAGAGAGGCTAGGTAAGCAAGCATGTGCTGCCCTGAGAATGAATTTGAGAGCGTGGTGGTTCAGAATACAGTGATTAGGTTAGGCTGCCTTTCAAACCCAAGGAACCCAGACACAGGACCTCATAACACTGCAGCGAATGGTCCAAAGCTCACACTCTGCTGTGTAAAAGATGGATTTTCTACACACACTTACATTTTAATTAATCTGTCCACCTCCACTCTTTGGGTGCCTTCTTCTGCTGAGCTCTGATGAGACGCTTTGGGTGTAAGAATGTGGGTGGAAGGGCAGTTATTTGATTAGTCTACACAAAGGCCTTGACTTGGAAGAATGGTTTTACATTCATTTGTTACCATGGCAACTCTTGCCTCTCATGAACTGACCAGGATCCCTGACCCCTGCTGGACATCTAGGATTTTTTTTTTTTTAATTGTCTTTCAGAAACTCTCTGCTAATTCCTCCAGGACACCATGTATGCTATAACTTAGCATCTTCATCTGTGTCTTTTCTGTCTTGTAACCCTTGAAGAGTCCAACTAATTTTTCCACATTTGACTTATGTGTCAATTCCTTAGGGATTCTTGCCCTGACCCTGTGCCCATGACAGGTCTGTTAAGCACATCTCACAAATTCAGTCTTAATCATAATGATCTGTATCCTTTGTTCTGGTCCTTCTGAAATATATAGAGTATGAGGGGACCAATCTCTCTGTCTTCTTTCCCCCATATGACTCCAAAGTCCAGCAGTGAGCTAATCTACAGTGATCTACAGTAAACATTTCCTGAATGGAGAAATCAATTACTAGTGACTAGATTTCTAGACTGGTCTGAATGCTCCTTGCCATCTAAGGGCTGTTCCTTACCACTGATTTTCACATGGAAACGTTCAGTGATGTAAGGATTCCAAGAGAAATGGCGGAGCCCTTCCCCCGAAGGAGTGGTTATTGAGCTCCCACAGTGTGTCGAGCTCTGTGGTCCTGGTGACGCAATCAGCAGCTCCTCAGTCATTTCAGGTGGAAGGAACGCAGAGAGGAGGGAATCTGGTCATCACGCCTTAGCCAACCTAACCTTAGGAGAATAGGGAAGCTTTTGGTAAAACTGTAGCAACTTCTTTCCCTGAATGAAAGACACTGTGAGGCTGCTTATTTATGATGAAAGCTGGACTTTTATATTAGCCAATCTACAAAGATCGTGAAACTCAGAAGTAGAAACCAAAACATGTAATAATTCATTTTTAGGAAAAAAAAAATAGGCTACAATCTCACAGTTGGAACTTAAAAGGTCCCAGATACAATCATGTTCTGCAGAGTCTGTGAAATTGACTTTGGCACTGAAGAGATCCTAAGCAATATTACCCAGGGCAGAAGAGAAACAGGGCATCCATCATAATGTCATGTTCTGTCCTGTTCTCAAATTACAAAGCCGAACCTTGGTGCGAGGCTGAAGGATGGTGTTGTGATTCTGCTTGTATGTGCTCCACACGGCAAGGCGGGGCATACGGGCGATCTGCCGCTTCCGTTTTCGTTCGGAGACCTCCACATCTCTCTTGATTTTCTTCTCATCTACCCTCACGGGCGGAGATTGCCTATGGGTCACATTGCTCTGTATTATTTCTCCAATATCAAGCTGTCTATAAAAACAAAGCAACTCTAAAACCCCTGCAGTGTTCTATTTAAAAAGGTAGAAAGTTCCACAAAGCCCAACAAAAGAGACCACCTCCGTACTCTGTACAGCTGTGCAAACCTGATGTGACAATTTCAGCGGAGGTCCGCATTACATGACTTTCTAGTGCCACTGTTTCTATCAAAATCAGAACTGCAGCTCTTCCTGAAACCCGTTCCCTTCCACTCTCCACAAACTCCACGCGTCCTGGCTCTCCAGGTTAGTTTTGAAGTAGGAGCTAAGCACAATTTACAAGCTCAGGTCTTTTGTTGTGTTTGTTCGCAGCATCGTTTCCCTGGGGACGCTGTAAATTCTCAGGCCTCATTTCAGATCAGTTAAGTCATGATCCCCGGAAGAAGGGTCCTACAGTCTGTATGTAGGTCACACCAGCTGCGTGTAACCTGGGTATTGACTGAGAATGAAAATGAAATTCCTCATCAGATTAACATTAGGAACAAAAATAACCAGGCAATTAACCTTCTCGGAAAAAAACAGAAAACAACACGGTTTAAAGCAGTATCACTTACACGTGAGTAATAAATGGACTCACATATTGTTTTGGTAAATGAGTCCTCGTGTGTAAAATACCTAGAACACTACCTGCCTCCTAATCAATGTTAGCTGTCGTTAGTATCAATGTTAGCTAGTATTAAAATTGTCTTATTGTTTCGGAAGATCTTCATTCACTAAATAAAGTCATCCATCTTCTTCTAGAGAGCCCATAGATACTTCTCAAGTAGACAAACTTGAGATGTTTAAATAAGTTAGTAAATTTAAGAGATGTAAAAAAAATAATAACATTAGTAAAAAGGAGTAATTTTATCACGTGTCATAGAGGTCCTCATGGCTGAGTCTTCCAGTTTTAACTGTTTCACCTGGTTTGTATGATTATGCATACCTGCCTCAGGTAAAGGAGACACACCAACTGTTCATTCACTCCTCCTCCTTTTTCTTTCTAGTTCAGACAATCATGCCCAGAAGTCCTCTACTATTTTCTATTTTTCCTCTACTATATTTCTATTTTTCTTACCAGAGCTCTAGGCTATAGGTTGGCAACTTAGTGGCTTTGCAAGAGGTTAGAACCTAAAATTGTCTGGACTCCTATATGTATGGAGTTGACCTGTGTCCTGTCCATTGCTGATGGAATTCTACCAGCAGAAGGTAGAGGCTTCTCTTACCGTAAGTCACAGAGAAGTTGCACTCGGTGAAGTAAAGTATGAGACAATCGAATTCTGAATGTAGCCCTATAGCACATGACAGCTATAGCATCAATGTAGAATGCAGGACAGTGGTCCTTTTTAGAGCTCACTCCCAGTTCTTAGGTAAGGGACAAGAACAGTTATGTAAAACACAGGTCCATGAGCAGTGCAGTTTACCAGGGCATTATGAATGCCCACATTATATCCTTATAGAAGACATGAGCATAGCGACACCTTCTCCTTCAGAATAAAATAAAAATGTGTTCCATAGGGGTGGTAGTTAAAGGATTGATTCTAAGTGGGAGGCACATTCAAATGCATTGACCATTTGCACAGTTTAGTTTATTTGCTGGAAACCTGTGAAGCCTAAATGAGGTAAATGAGTTGAAGAAGGCATGACACCTAGGCAGTGTTAGCTATGTCTGTGATTTTTATATAGATCAGAAGTGAAGAGAAGAATAGATTAGAAACTTAACTCAGAGACCCCAGTTGAGGGAAGAGATTGCACCTCGTGCCGGAACGGTGTTGCAAGATGGAACTAACGTGCCAGCATTAAGGGGGAAGGAGCACATTTCTAGGAGAAAGGAGCAAGAGAGGACAGGGACGTCGGTCTTCCCGTGTGCAGACACTTGCATAACATTTCCTTCCTGAGTTCTTCCATCGCAACGAGACATCCAAGTGCATGTTCAGGAAGAAGAGTCATGAATTAATATTTTTCCCCAGTGGAAAAGCTCACAGAAACTTTGAAGTGTTTATTAAAGAGTTTATAATGAGGAGAAAACTTTTTGAAAATCACATTAAAAAGTACCTCTCCAACTGCTTCAGTAATTTAACCTTGGAATCACAAGACGCTATTGGAATAGAGAGAGCACATTGCTGCTCCCTGGTGGCTTGCTTGCCACGTTGACAGCTCGGATGGTGTCATTCTAGGCGTTGGGGGTGGGGGGTGGACTGGCAGTCTTTGTGACCACTCAGATAATTAACTGAGGTTGAAATTTGTAATCCTGGTATCAAATATTTCATAATGACATCAATTTAACTTAATATTGCTCTTATCTTTTGACAAAAAATAAGGTTTAATATGTTTTTCTCCTACAGGGGGTGAAATAAGGAAAGACTTTATTATACAAGATAATTAAAATTCTTCCTGAGGTTAAAAGTGATTTAAAAAGAATCACAACATGAGATAATTAGACCTTATTAGACGCTTTATCTGCTTTACCGAAATCACTTTTTCCAGGATGATAAAATGTGCCTTTGTCTTTTTTTAGAAATCCAGATACCAAATTTGGAGGGGAAAAAATGATCTTTCTCCTGCTCTTAGAATCAGCACATGTCTGTGTGAATGAATTTGTGGAAATAATTTAATGACAGGGTTACAGTTTCCAAAAGCTAGACCTTTATATAATGTAATGGTTTTCAACTACTTATTCATTTTTTTTTCTAGTGGAATTACATTTTACCTTCTATTTTTAGTTGGTTAACAGAAAATGGTATGAATTTGTGTTTTCCAATTTTTCCCCCTTCCTTCCTAATGGGCAGAATAATGACAGATTAGTTTGGGGATATTTAACAAACCCCTTTTGTTATTTGACAGAGCCATTTATGCTGTCTTGTGCCATAGCAGGTAAGGCAAAGCACATCAGTCTTTGTGTTTTAATGTCTAATGAAAATATAACGTAGGTTATTACAACAACCGCGCGGTAGTGGGTGGTATTGTTTTTTTTTAAAAGGAGGAAAAGTACTTCAGGCATAGAAAGCAGATGGGTTTTGTGAGAGGAGGCAGGTACCCCGGGAGCACGGGAGTTTTGCCAGAGTTCTAAACTGTATCCCTCCATGAGGTCTGACATTGCTTTTCTGTTGTGCTTTTAGGCCCAATGACAGCGCGATGCTGAGACTGCCACCCTCTGCTAATGGTTCTCTGGGTTTCCACTGGGGTTTTAACAATGTTCGGCTCCACTAGCAAAAAGTGAACCAAGTACTGCTTCTTTTTGCCCATAAATTTGTATTCATCTTATTTTTATCTATTGACAGCAGATAATAAGTGATTGTTACTCTTGCCTTGAAGGAAACATTTTATTGACAATGGCTTGCTTGCAACATAGGTTTATCAAATCATTCTTTCCTTCGGGGAAAACCTCTCTTTGGGGGAAAGGTTTATGTATCAGTGCATCCAGGGTAAAGTAAGATATATAGATGTCTTGGATGGAAAGCTAGGAACATGGAATTGTTAAACCAATCTCTGTTTTAAAGTGAGGCTTCCAGAGGAGCAGTGTGCATCAAGAGAAAAATTGTTCCTGCCAGGCTTCTTGCTTGCCTATTGTAAGTGATATGAAAGAAATGGCTGCCTTAAAGAGAAAGGTCAGCAGTGAAATAAGAATGGAATTAAGCCAAAATGGTGAGCGTTGTCAAAGGATCAATTAGACAGGTTGGTGGCGTTTTTCACTGGGTGTGCGAGTGCCTCTTCAGCTGTGAGCGCTCCCTATACTTTTCCTCTCTGGCTTGATGAGTTCTATCCGGAATCCTTCTGGACCCTGTAATGCAGAAGTGCTAACAAGAAAGTGTACACATATGAAGATACAGCTTGACAAATGATTCCAGCACAATGCGCACAGAGACACTGCCCAGGTAAAGAGAGAACCAGTCAATTAGCCAGTCTCAATACTTAGTAAAAACGTTGACTGTAATATACACATGAACATCATCGGAATAATTACTTTGAATTTCTTTCTAATCATTTTGCCTTTTGATGTGTGTTTGTATACATGTATGTGCATCTGTGTGTGGGTTCATATGTTTGAGGGGATATATGGGCTTTCAGAGGTCAGAGGACAACCTTTACTGTCGTTCTCAGGAAAGCTGTTTGACCCTCTGAGAAAAGTGTGCAGCCCCCCTAATTAGATTATGCTGGCTGGTGATAATCACCAGGGGTCTCTTTGTCTCCACCTGTGCAGCTGACATTACAAGTGCACCCCACTACACCTTGCATTTTTATGGGGGTTCTGGTCCTCCCAGAAGCTACCCCTCACCTCCTCCTGTTACTTTGCATGGTTCTGTCTCCCTGCACCGGCCAGGATCTGCAGTATTGGCTAGAAGCAATGAAGGCATCCTCCTCCAATCTCGGTGGAGAAGTGTTTATTTTAATGTCTCACCATTAAATATAAGACTTGATTTTTTCCAGTTGTTTGCTCACATTTGTCTCGACATGAGGTTGATTTCTATCAGGCGCCTCTCCAGCCTCTGTGTGGAGCATCGTAATATTCTGCAGATTCGCGAGAGTACTTTGATTGATTCTCTAAAGTTAATACAACTTTGAATTTCTGGGGCAAATCAAAGTTGGTTGTATTGTGTCATTTTTATGCAGAGCTAGACTCCATCTGCTAATGTTTTATCTGGCTTCGTGACTCTGCCTGGGAGGGAATTGGGCCCCTCTTTTCTCTCTTGCTGAGTTTCGGATCAAGGTCATTTTGACTGTCAAAAATTTTCCAAGTAAGTGTATTCTTTTTCTACCTCTGTGAGATTTCTTGTAAGACCTGAATCACTTCCATCGTCAGTATTTAGAACTGGTGAAGCCACTAAAGTAGCAGCTGATTTGTGAGTGCATTTTAAATCTGTTTTGTCCTTTGTTGGCTTTGTAAGTTATGATTTGTCAACTTCATCTGTTATGTCAGTTGGGTCTTCCCCCGCCCCTGGTGGCCATTTCTATGCCCGTTGCTACTTAAAACACCTTCTCCTTCTTCTCTTTCCTGACACCGTCGTTTCTTCCTGTGCAGGCTGGCTCTTGTCACCATCACATGAACCTCAATGTATCTAAGAAGGAATCTTAACTGAGAAAATGCTTCCATAAGGCTGACCTGAGGGTGAGTCTGTGGGGCATTTTCTTGATTAATGATTGACGTGGGGGGGCACATCCCACAGGGGACACAGACTACCTTGGGCTGGTGGTCCTGAGTTCTGGAAGAAGGCAGGCTGAGCAAGACAGACGAAGCAAGCCAGTGAGCAGCATTCTTCCACGGCTTCTGCTTCAGTTCCTGCCTTGGCTTCCCTCGATGGAGCCACTTGGAATATGTAAGTCAAATAATCCCTGTCTTCCCACAAGTGGGTTGTAGACACGGTCTTTATCAATGAAATTGAAAGGAAACTAGTATACCTCCTACCCCAATCTGTCTCTCCAAACGTTTACAAATTTACCTTTTTTGTTCTCCTCCTTTGTGTGTTTGTTTTCTCACCATAATTTATGGTCACGTCATGATTGATTCCTTAGATTAGATTTAGTTTTCTCTCCTGTCTCTAACTTATTGATTTGGTAGCTTAGCTCATTTATTTGTTCTGCTTTCTCTGATTTCTGCGTTTATTTATTTAAATTGAATCTTTTAAAGTCATTCTGTGTCCCATTTTTATTAGTTTGGAAGTTTATATCCTTTTTATTTCTAAATGATTATTCCTAGAAATTAGCAAACTTGGGAAAATCTATCTTTTCTCGCACACACATTTGGGTATACGTATTTTCTCCAAAATTGTAGTAGTACGATGCTGTGGCTGCCCAGCAAGGAGACAAGGAGGCATTTTTCATAGGTGCAGACCCTGCCATATCTCAGCAGAGGGAACCACCGTCATGGTGGCGCCATCCTGACAGTGGAACCCCGAGTCTCCGAGCTCAGGTGTTTTCATTCTTTCAGAACTCCTCACGTATTCTACTGAGAGCACATGCAGATCATTAGCAATTAAACAACCCCCACAGAAATCCAACACCTGCAAACAATACAGAATACCCTAGGCAGTCCCTCACCCAACAGTGCATAAAACAATTAGTTTATATATAACTAAAAATAAACTTCCTCAACACAGAATCTCATGTATTTTTTTCAGATTTCCATGAATATATATATATATATATATATATATATATATGCTTGTATTAGTATAGGCTTTTTTTTCTTCTTTCTGATTTTTTCTTTGACTGTTGGTTTATTAGATAAAGTTTTAATATTGATCTGTACTTAGGGATTTTAAGAATTCTTTCTCTGTTTCTTTTTTAATTTTTAAAAAAATGTATCTATTTGAGGCAGGGTCCCACTGTGTAACTCTGGATGACATGAAGCATTTTCTTGTCTCTGCCTCTTAAACGCTGGACTTAGAGAATGGAGTAATCTATGCAATTATTTTAATAACAAGAAAGTTTCATAGTGTAGAATTTTCACATTGCAGCATCACGCTGGCGGTCAGAAAGGTTCTGGGTCTGGAACCATTTCTTACTTTAGATCTTTGGGCTTCACGTGTCTCAGGTTGCTCTCGACATTTCTGCAGAGAAAGTTCTTTCCACTTCCGACAGCCATGGTTCCAGTGTGGCCAGCATGTTCTTCAAATCCACACTGTCCTTGCTGCCTTCATATACTGAGAAAAACCTGTTGTCATTGCTGATATATTCCGCTGTGTGTTTCTCGCTGCTTTGTTTTGTGGTTGTGCTACGAGATGAGTCCAATTTAGAATTGTCACATCTTTCTGGTCAATTAACTGTCTGATTACGAGTGTCTTCTCTAAGTCTTATGGGCTGTGGAATTTACATAGCACACAAGTCTTCTAAGGGTTCCGATGTGCATGGTCTGTCCTGTTCTATTTTTACTTTAATCCCTCTCCTAAGCAATGCACACTTTATTTTTTCTTAATATGGGTCAAAGCATTTGTGTTCTAAATGCAGTTTTTTAAATCCGGTGACGCCAGGATTGCTTACGCACTTCATCGTACCACGCCCACAGCTCTGCTCTCATTTGTTCGGCTTTCTCAGATTTCTGACTCCGTTCTTTTATTTAAAATTTGCCATACAATATATTTTGATCATATTTTTTCTCAGATCTACCTCAGATCTCTTCCATGTCCTTATCCGCCTGACCTCATGTTCTCTCCTCTCAAAAATAAAACAAAACAGAACCTGACACCCCCCCAAATCAAAACAAACCAATAATCCAATAAGATAAAAAAAAAAAACAAATCAAAATAATCAACCCCCCCCCCAAAAAAAAAACTCAAATAAAGCAAAACAGAAAGCACACAAAATCTACAGAGTCTGTTTTGTGTTGGCCAACTGCTTCAGGGCCTGGGGCCTGCCTGGAGTATGGCTGATAAACCCAGAGATTTCTCCCAGTGGAGAAAGCATGTTTTCTCTTTGAGTTGTTATCTTCTTGGTTAGGAGTGGGCATCGGTGGCTACCCTTCTCACGGCTGGAATTATTTTTAATTGCATATTGTAAAATTATTCTTTAAATGTGTTTATTTGGAAGTCTATACTCTATTTTTTTAAATGCTTGTTCCTAGAAATTAGTGAAACTATTTGACTTATCAAAATCCAGTGTTAAAGTTTTTATTCTTTTATAAGGTAATACAAGAATCTTTGTTTTCTATCACATCATTTATAATTTTTGTACCATTTCCCCCTCCTTATTTATTTATTTATTTATTTATTTATTTATTTATTATTTATTTTTGCTTTTTGAGACAGAGCTTCTCTGTTGTAACTCTGGCTGTCCTGGAACTCACTCTATAGACCAGGCTGGCCTCGAACTCACAGAGATCCACCTGCCTCTGCCTCCTGAGTGCTGGGATTAAAGTTGTGCATCACCACCACCTGACATCTATTTTTATTTTCTAGCTGGCAAATCTGAGGTCTAAGGGCAGGCTCCTAAACTCAGTGAGGAGTGGCTGACACAATCTTCAGACAGAAATTTTTCTTTATGAGGAAAAGTTAGCTTTTTTTTTTTTTTTTTTTTGGAAGCTTTCAACTGGTCATATGAGAGCTGCCAACACAGTTCACAAGAACTCTCTTCCCTCAGGCCAACCGACAGTAGATGTTAAACCATCTTTAAAATAGCTTTACAGTAATGTCTAGATTATTGTTTTATATTTTATAAAATGTTATATGGGAAATCCAGTTGATTCATGAAACTAACCATCCCAGACTTCATGAAAACGCCAATGAAACCGTTCCCAAGACATCCCGTGTCTCTAACCATCTTCTTAGCAGTTTAAAATCTTGTGTCTCCATTAAGCTGTAGGTTTTAGCCAGAGATTGTGATGCACAACTGCAATCCCACTGCTGAGGCAGGAGGATCATGAGTTTGAGAGTAGACTGGGCTACATAGCAAAACTTTCCTCAGGAAAACAAAAACAACCCACTAAAACTGTGTTGTTGTTGTGTTTCCTTATGTACCTTCGGATGCTCAAATATGGAAATTTGCTTTTCTGTTGTGTTTAGGCTCCTGTACGTTTGCTGGTCCAAATACCGTCTCACCTTTTACGTTTTTTCAACTGTCTATTAACATTGTCAAACTGGACTCATATTTACTTTGACTATAGAAAACCTACTTGCTCACAACACAATCCTGTTGTTTATAATATCTCCAACTGCTGTCGGCCTTGTTTGTTTTCCGTACAATTGTCCTGGGTCTTGGTTTTCATGCTCACTGTCTGTGCTGCTAGCCATCATATTTGGAAAATAATTTGCAGCTAATTAAAGATCATGATTATGTTGTCTTCCTTCTTAGACAATTTTTATTTGCTTGTTAGTTTCCTGTACTTGAAAACACCAGCTTAGCAGGCCAGGAAAACAGATAAAATGACTGAAGGCCTTCCCTGCCCCTCCCCCATCTTCTCCAAACCTCCATTCCCCCCACTTATCGCTTCATCCAAGGCCCTAAACTCAAGCAATTTGGAAATAAGGAAACTAAAGAAGCAGATCCTTGTTGAACAGGCTGTTTGTCTTTCTCCCATGAATCCCTTCAGACCCCTGGCCTATCCCCTTTCCTAAGTGTCAGCTCCCAATACCAGCAAATGCATTTTACCTGGAAACCCCAATGTCCATACGCATCAGGTCCACAAAAGATTTCTTTTCAGAAAACACACAGACATCACACTTCCCTAAAATCTACCAAGGCAAGAGAAACCGAGGAACAAAACACCCATCCAACAAAAACAAACCCAGAAACCAGAACTTAGACCTCAGGTGCCCAGATGGCAGTATAAAAACAGTAACAGGCAGGGCCATATGTCTCCATAGAGCCTGGGGAAACCTACCACAACAGGCCCTGAATATCCCAACATTGCTGAAGAACAAGAAAAATCCCTTAAAACCAACTTCATGGAGATAATAGAGACAGCCTTAAGGTCGAAGTGAATAAAACTCTTAAAGAAATCAAGGAAAACACAAACCGTGGAAGGAAACAGCTAAAACTGCTCAAGGCATGAAAAAGGAAACAGGATCAATAAAGAAAACACAAACGGAGGGGATCCTGAAAAGGAAACATTTAAGAGTCTGAACAGGGACTCCAGAGGCAAGCTTCGCCACCAGAGTGTAAGAGATGGAAGGGAGACTCTCAGGTGTTGAAGGTATGTAGACCAAATGGATATTGGCTGGCATTTTGATAATGTTTTACTTCCTATCTCCTCAAAGTTTCTTTCTTGAAAAACTGTTTTCTGTGTTTGTGTTCCCTCAGTTGACCTCTCAGCACTGGTCATGTTGATAGCTGCCATGGCGTTTGGACGTTGATCCTAACTACCGTTATCCTCACATTTTCCTGCTTTCTGTTGTGCTCACGTGGATGTGTTTTGGCTGTGTTCCTTGAGAGCAAGCGACTTAGACTGTTGGTGTGTAACACCGGTCACTGGATTACTTCAGATGCTGGCTGTCCTGATGGAGTTGTCACAAGGCTTTTGAGGGAAAGTAGTGCTTTTCAGGGATTCTCTCTTCTCTCGGGAACAGATCTTCCCACAATGCTGATATCACCGGTGTTCTTGTGATCTACAAGATCTTGGGATCAAGATGACTACTGCAACAGAGCCGTCTCCTCCAGACGAGACTCACTGGCTTTCAGGGGAGAAGTAGTTTGCATGTTCACGATGACAACTTACAATTACAGGTGCCAACATACTCTTACATACAGTAGTGCAAGAATTGGAGATTTTATCGTAAACTAAGACACGTATACTAGTAGGAATCGCCACTGCTGTAAGTGCAGCGAAAGCATCGCTGGGAGCAGAGGTAAAGCACCAAATAGCAATAAATGGCTGGAAAATATCACTGTCTCTTGAGAGGTTTCTGTGGGAGAAAGTTAATAGACCGGATTTCAGAAACACAGTTAGAACATCTGGTTAAGAGTATATTGAAAGGGAAACAGATGTGCCATCACTGTGTGGATGACTGGACAGTTAGGGGAGACGAGGGATGCGTTCTTCATGCAGATTGTGAGAGCAGGTGCAGGAACAGGACTGGTAGCGAGAGGAAGCTTGAACTGTGGAGACATCTGCATGAGGCTCATTCTGCTAAATGCACAGCTTTGAGAAACTCCTCAATTGCCTTGATGAGACTTTGTTCTTTGAGAAGACAGAAGTCGTTCTATGTCGAACTTTGGAGATAATTCTTACCACTGAAGGAGAACTTGCTGGTGATGCAGAGGAAATGGAAGACAGCTCAAGTTTGGAGCTGGGAAAGACAGCTCAGTAGGCAAAACGCTTGTTCTGCAAGCATGAGGCTCTGAGTATGGAGCCCCAGCAACTACATAAAAAGTCAGAATAATGCTTCGTGCCTACAGTGCCATTGCTGCAAATTGAGACCGGTGAATCTACGGAGCTCACTGGCTAGCCTCCCCTACCCGATATGAACTGCGGGTTGAGCAAGACCCTATCTCAAAAAGTGTAGTGGATGACCCCATCTGTCATAACTCCTTAAATATAGGTAGAAGGGCACAATTTTCTGAGCCAGATTTTATTTTATTTTTTTATTAGTATTTGTATACATGAAGAACTGTTAGGAGCACATTGGAGATGTCCATGAACATATGGGGTCATGGACAAACATTCCTACGTACAGCACTAAGCAAGGTGCTGGTCACCGTCCAAGGGAGGTCCTCCTGTGAACTAATGGTTCGGCTGACTAGCACAGGATAGAGATGAATCAGGCAAGACTGCGAATCTATGGTCCAGAGGTCTGTTGCTGTTCCCTCCCTGGTTCCTTAGGAAATGTCATACTAGTAAGAATCCCCACTGGGACACGCCTAACCTTCAGTCCAGCTACCCGGTGCTCTTTCAGAACTTACCAGTCATTTTCTCTTGTTCCCTTAGTTTGTTTTCTCCATCTCTCCAATTCTCTTACCCAATTCCATCTCGGTGAAAGCAAGCCATTCTTAGGGTTCGGAGATATTCTCTCTCCCTTTGACCTTGTCCTCACAAGTTTGCCCCAACCGTTTACAGAAGCAAGTAAGAAAGAACTCGAGGATAGATGAGAAAAAGTGGGAGACTTTGTATGTTATTTTCTCAATTCAAACTCACCTTGTTTCAATGTCAGGGCTGTTAGCTTGGTGTTTTTGTGGAAATGTTAACAGTAGCAGTGGGTGTCCCTGACTCTTTTGCTTGCTTTTGGGAACCTTTTCTTTCTACTGGGGTTTGCCTAGTCCAGCCTTGATACCAGGGTTTGTGCTTTGCCTTATTGTATCTTGTTGAGTCGTGGATTGATACATCTTGGAGGCTTGCTTTTTTTCTAAAGGGAAATGGAGGGGGAGTAGATCCAGGGGAGAGAGGAAGTAGGGGAATTGGGAGGAGTGGAGGGAGGGGAAGCTGTGGTTAGGATGTATTGTATGAGAGAAGAATCTATTTTCAATACAAAATGAGCCTTTTAATTCGAAGTAGTTTTAGATTCTCATACCTTCAGAAGAAATGTGATGGGAACCCTGCATACCTTTTATTTAGTTTGCCCTTGTGGTACCTTCTAGGAAACCATAGCATAGTGTCACAACCAAGAACCTTCACAGAACATGCCAGAATCATCTCCAACTTCCCTGATTTTTCTTATTTTTGTGTGTGTTTAGTTGTTCACAATTGGTCACATAGAGTCACACCACCAAGTTTACAACAGTGTTGTCACCCCAAACCCGCCTCCCGTTGCCCTTGAATAACCACTCACTCTGCTCCAGGTCCCATGTCTGACCCTTGTCTGTTCCCCGTTTCAGAAACTTTGTATGTTACTGTCGCTTCAAAGACACCACATCATCGAAACGATCACCTTGCATATAGTCTTTTGGGATTGTCTTTTTTCCTCTCTTAGAAATTCAGCATGTTTTAACAAATTACCTAAACAGAGATAACCTCTATTTTTGGGACAGATGATCACAGAAGGAAATAAACACACATTCTCTTTGGCTTGTTTTCTTTATCGAAAATAAAATTCAAAGTGGAAAGGCTAGATTGCACCATATGTTGCCAAGACTATGTGACCGGTTCCAATCGCTATTCTAAGATCCAGACCCAGATTTATACTTCCTTCTGGAAAGTTCCACATGGACTAGTTGTAGGAAACTCAAGTGCAGTGTGCTCAGAAGCGAATGTGTCATGTCACTTTCCACTCACCCTGAACTCTAAGTCCTACCTTTACTTGCTGCCTTCTCTAAAGATGCCCAAACTCCGGCTGCTTCAGGCTATCTTCCTGTTAGCTTCTCCTGTCCCTGCCAGCTTTCTGCCTTTCTCCCCACCTCCTTGTCTCACTGTCAGAGCCTCAGTTCTCACTTACGGTAAGCGATTATGATCTATATATAATCCCCTCCATTCCCATGGCCTTTTTCTTAGTAGACTCTCATCTTCATCACCTCTACTATTAAAAATTACCTTTCTTGCTCTCTTTCAATTTTTTCTTCTATCTACCTCAGAGCATCCTTTGGGTATATGCTCAGGATTGGTAAAGCTGGGTCTTTAGGTAGGTCACTTTTTCATTTCCCGAGGAATCGCCATATTGATTTCCATAGTGGCTGCACAAATCTGCACTCCCACCAGCAATGAAGGAGTGTTCCCCTTGCTCCACATCCTCACCAGCATGAGCTGTCATTTGTGTTATTGATCTTAGCCATTCTGACCCAGAGTAGTTTTGATTTGCATTTCACGGATGGCTATGGATGATGAACATTTCCTTAAGGGTTTCTCAGCTATCAGCCATTTGAGATTCCTCTTTCGAGAATTCTTTGTTTAGATCTGTACCCCATTTTTTAATTAGATTACTCGTTTTATTGGTGTTTAGTTTCTTGAGATCTTTATATATTTTGGTTATTAACTCTCTATCAGAAGTGGAGTTGGTGAAAAATCATTTCCCATTCTGTAGGCTGCTGTGTTTTCTTAGTGATGATGGTGCTTGCCTTACAGAAGTGTTGCGGTTTCATAAGGTCCCATTTGTTAATCGTTGATCTTAGTGCCTGAGATATTGGTGTTCTTTCCGTTCAGGAAGTTGTTTCTGTGCCAGTGCACAAAAGTGCACTCCAGGCTATTCCCCACTTTCTCTTCTATCAGTTTCAGTGTAAAAGGTTTTATGTTGAGACCCTTAATCCATTTGGACTTGAGTTTTGTGCACGGTGATAAATATGGGTCTATTTACAATCTTCTACACGCAGACATTCAATTAGATCAGCACCATTTGTTAAAGATGGTTTATTTTTTCCATTCTGTATTTCTGGCTTCTTTACTGAAGATCAAGTGTCCATAAGTATGTGGACTTCTGTCTGGGTCTTGGATTCAGTTCCATTGATTAACATGTCTGTTTTAATGCCGATACCATGTGGTTTTTATTACTATAGCTCTGTAGTACAGCTTGAGATCAATGAAATGGTTATACCTCTGTAAGTTCTTTTATTTTTCAGTATTATTTTATCTCTTCAGGTTTTGGTTTTTGTTTTCCATATGAAATTGGGCATTGCCCTTTCAAGATCTGTAAAGGGTTAGGAATGAGATGTCATCTTGGTAGGTTTTTCCTTTGATGACTATGAAGTATCCTTTCCTATCTCTTTTGATTAATTTTGGTTTGAAGTCTATTTTGTTAGATATTAGAATGGCTACACTGGGTCCATTTGCTTGGAAAATCTTTTCCCAACCCTGTGCTCTGAGGTAATGTTTATCTTTGTTGTTAAGACATGTTTCCTATTTCAGTTGCCTGTTGCCACCCTTCCCCTGTCATTATGGACTGTCCCTCTGAAACTGTAAGCCAACATAAATTTCCATCTGTAATTTTGAGACTGGCATTTTATTAAAGCAACAAAAATAATACAATCGGACATTTCTATTCCTGGATAATTGCCTAAGGAAAGTAAAATAAGTAATAAATGTGTTCAAGAGGCACCTGTGTTTCCACGTTCATTGCATTGCTATTCACCATAGCTGGGAAATGGAAACAGCCAGTCCATCACCTGGAGACTGGATGAAGAAGATGTGTCACGCACGCACTGTGGAATACTACTCCGACTTAAAAAGGAGAGGTCAATTCTTCTGCGACATCGAGGACAGAAATGGAAGTCATCCCATTAAGTGAAGGTGTAGGCACAGAAAGACCAAGCCACAGGATTTCACTCGTGGGTCGAATCTTAATCTGAGAATTGCAGCGACATGGAGACTAGAATGGTGGTTGTCAGTGGCTGAGGAGAGTGGGGAGAAGGGGCAGGTGTGGGGATGCTGGCCAATGGGCACTCAGTTGTCATCACACAGGAACGAGGAGGTCTGGCCGAGTGACAGCAAGGTGATTGCACACAACAATATGACGTGTGTTTCAAAACCAGAAGTAAAGGTTTTCACAGTTTTCATTTTCCTAAAGAAAGATAAATATTTGAGGAGAACTGTTAGACCTGATTTAAACATTATGCAAGGTACGTACGGATCACAATCCCTCACAGTACCCCATCCATTAGCAGGTAAATTTTTTATGTGTTTATAAATCAATTAATAGTAAAATTAAAAGCATGAAGCAGCTTTAATCTCAGCAGCTGGGTCTCCAAGGTCAAAGCCAACTTGGTCTACATAGCAAGTTTCAGATCAGCCAAGCAACATAGAGAGAACTCATCTCAAACATGTTTTTTTTTTTTTGAAAAAGAACTGAAAAAATACTGTATAGCACAATAAAAATGGTAAAACTAACATTTTTGTAATGCTAAACTTAGAGCATTAGAAATGCTGAAAATTGGAGCCCATTATTTCATAAAGCAACTTATCAAAAATAGTTTGAACAACACTTGTCTTTTCCTTCCTGTTGTCTAACTTAACATATGGAATGAACATCTTTTCTGGGCCTTGGTGAATTGTCACTCCTTTCTAAGTTTGGATCTATTTCCAGAACTTTCTCTTTTGTGCTGTAAATGTCAGGAAACCACTCTGAATTCCACCAGTGTGAATATTCTCCTGGCATCTCTTTTTCTGGGACATCATCTTTTGTCACAAATGTTCTTCTGGTTTACATTGCTAAGCTGCTCACCTTCTCTGTGCCCCTCTCCCCTCTCCGAGCATCTCAAGTGAATGTCAACAGGGCTAGTTGCCTGGGTCTGACTTCCAGGCTTGATCCAAATCTCACTTCCGTCATCACCTCTTTCTCTTTCCTGGCCAACTTTTTTCTTTCAAGTAGTTTTGAAGTGACCCAGAGGCAAAACAGCTGCACACGGGAGTGCTCTAGTCTCAGGAACCAATGGCCAATCACTGACAGGCATTTACACCAGTGATGTGAGTGTCCCCAATCCTGAACATATCTCTTGTTTCTATATCCACTTTTGAAATGAAGAGCCTCATAGTAATTTACTCCTTAATATTTTGAGACAACTGAAACCTGAATTGTGTTTTTGGGAAACTAACATTACTTAATTAAGTCCCGATAACTGTAATTCATGTGTATTTGAACTGTGCAGGGTTAAGGCTTTATAAATAAGCGCTTTCTAAATCCTCACCTCCCCAAGGGTTTAGAAGTTCAGAATGACTCAGTTCTTTCTTGCTTTCTTTTATGTACTGTAAATGCACAGTTCTTAAAGGTCAAATTAGATGACTACACCAGTAAAACCATTCCTCCTGCTCTTGACTTGTCTTTTCCTCAGTGAAGTCTTTTCTTTTGCTGTGAAACTACCAGAGGACTTGCTCCAGATGGGTATGAGGATGGAAACTGCATGTAGACTATCCGATGCAGTGAGATGGATGTCTCCTGCTTTGAGGAGTCTTTATATTTTGGCCAACTCACTTAATAACTGCTAGAGTAACCCATCCCTTAAGGAAAAAAAGAAAAGGTTTCATTCTTTTGATTGGATTTTTTAAAAAATTGCTACCCGTTAAGACTTCGTTTCGGTAATGTAAGGGCGGAATGTTTGCCTCACATGAACCAGCTGGAACTGCACATTACAATCTTTTAGTCTTTCATAAAATTGTTCATACAAACTTGTTTTATGTCAATATCTTTTTTTTTGGTTGTTGTTTGTTTTTTG
>JAMJFZ010000239.1:37982500-38000000 GCA_026225945.1 Cricetomys ansorgei | reverse complement strand
CAATTGGTGGCACACCAGAGGTGGAAGGTAATTCCCTCTGCTGAAGACATCATGGACTTCAGAAACAGGGCTCAGAGACACCCACCTCCCCTGAAATAATGAAGGCTGAACGACCTCCGAAACTGATTCAATATGGTGCATACATTCTGAAACGTTTCCTATGCATGAGAAGCAGCCAGGGAACCAGCAGAGGCCCTCTTGAAAGGGAATGTGAAGGCACAGATTAGAATCACAAGACAAGTCCCCAGGGATATTGAAGTGGAGGATAAGTTTCCTGGATCACAGGGTGAAAACACTGTTTGCAATAATTACAGGTAGGTCTTTGTGTTCTGTGTACATCAGGATTGCCCGAGGCTTTGGGAAATATGGTACCAAGTTGAGCTCGTACACATGGCAGACTTAGTACAATTTAGATCCCACAGCGCCAATCATCAGCTTGTTATGGGGTTGGGGATGGGGGTGGGTGCAAGGCAGTCCTTAACCTCTGGTTGGATACTTTGAAGGAAGGGAGTCCTTGATGTTGTAAGTGTCATGAGAGGAGATCTGAGTCTCCTGACTCTTGTGCTGTTAGTGAGGTCTAGCTTTCAGGAACCAAGGGAGTGAGAGAGGCTTCCACGTCTTGCGGTTTTTAATAATAATAATAATAATAATAATAATAATAATAATAATAATACAATAATTTGGTAATAGGAGGTTAATTAAGCATTGTGACCTTTATAATTTCAAATCACAATTCCATGCTCAATGGTTAAGGATATGCCTCATGTACAAGCAGAATATATTTTGAGTATCTCTGAAATAAAATAAATGCATGGTCTTATCGTGTTATTGCTTTGATTTATAAAACTCACCAGCATTGCCTCTACACAGTATATCTTTTCCATATATCATCATTATCCCATTTACAGAATACAGCGGTCTATTAGTGGTTTGTGGTAAAAATCAAATTAAGCATCATTTTAAGATTTCTTGCCTGTTACAAATCCTCTCTTATTAAACGGTATCTTTATGCGAGTAGTGCTTATTGTATCTTGATGTAGTATATTAAAAGGTTTTGTAACGAAAAAAAGAAGACCCTCCTCAAATCTCTCTTACCATTTTAAAACAAAACTCTCACATCAGCCATTGACCTGTTCTTCTGAAAACTGCCTTGAGGACTCCGGGTATGCAATCCCTAGAACTGACTGTAATAACTTCTGCAATAACATCGAATCCTGTCAGGCACGTAGTTCTTCAGGGACTTCTGAGGGTGCGTGTGACAGATTCAATTGTTTAGTGAATTTCTCAGATGCATTTGTGAGATTGGAAATGGTTCATGTCTGATATTAAATCCTCTATGTTTTCAACCCCAGCCCAGAATGTACCATGAAATTTCATGGCATTGAAAGCATTTGTAATCTTCTGTGCCAGTGAATTTCCAAACCTGGGTCACTGAAGCACAACGCGTGCCCCTTTGCAGATTCAGTTTGTACACCAGAGTAAATTTTTTTTTTATGATTTCAATAAAATTAAAATATGTTATGTTTATATTCTTCATTGTTCTTTATTAAAACATCTTGAACTGTAGGGTTAGCTTCTCGATGATGACATATCCTATTTACATGGCTCTCCTATCAAAATTCAGAAAATTCACCAAATAATTTGGAGCTGCTTACTTATATGAACACAGTTGAAGGAGAAGGAATACAATAGAAACATGATGAATGCATGTTGACATTAACCCCCTGAGATTTTCTTGTTCTTTGAGACCTTATATTTGATTACTGACACATGTTTTGGTATCACGTTCTTACCAGTGTTCCTAGGTATAATGGAGGGAATGTTATGTCTTCTGGTCTAAAGGCACTGTTACTGCATTTAGGAATGGAGACCTTAAACTCAGTGGACATCATAGGATCAAGCGTTTACCACTGGACCACTGGACATGATCTGGTCATTGCTGAACAGTGGATGGAGTGTTTTTTTTAAGGTTGTAGGATCTTGGCTGTCACCAGAATTCAAAGTTCAGGGATCTTACAGTAGGAAGATACGAGAAGAGTGAAGGTGTGTATGGTCTGTTGATCATGGCGTGCACTACTGAGTTGATGCAGGCTTGTGAGGAGAGGGTCATGGGGAACACAAACTTGTAGGAAGATTTCTTTCCAAAGCATAGAGGTAATACCCATTGTGGAGAGATCACGTAGAGGCAGGAAGTAGAATTAACGGGGGGGGGGGGGGGGGGGGGGGGGGGGGGGGGGGGGGGGGGGGGGGGGGGGGGGGGGGGGGGGGGGGGGGGGGGGGGGGGGGGGGGGGGGGGGGGGGGGGGGGGGGGGGGGGGGGGGGGGGGGGGGGGGGGGGGGGGGGGGGGGGGGGGGGGGGGGGGGGGGGGGGGGGGGGGGGGGGGGGGGGGGGGGGGGGGGGGGGGGGGGGGGGGGGGGGGGGGGGGGGGGGGGGGGGGGGGGGGGGGGGGGGGGGGGGGGGGGGGGGGGGGGGGGGGGGGGGGGGGGGGGGGGGGGGGGGGGGGGGGGGGGGGGGGGGGGGGGGGGGGGGGGTGGGGGGGGGGGGGGGGGGGGGGGGGGGGGGGGGGGGGGGGGGGGGGGGGGGGGGGGGGGGGGGGGGGGGGGGGGGGGGGGGGGGGGGGGGGGGGGGGGGGGGGGGGGGGGGGGGGGGGGGGGGGGGGGGGGGGGGGGGGGGGGGGGGGGGGGGGGGGGGGGGGGGGGGGGGGGGGGGGGGGGGGGGGGGGGGGGGGGGGGGGGGGGGGGGGGGGGGGGGGGGGGGGGGGGGGGGGGGGGGGGGGGGGGGGGGGGGGGGGGGGGGGGGGGGGGGGGGGGGGGGGGGGGGGGGGGGGGGGGGGGGGGGGGGGGGGGGGGGGGGGGGGGGGGGGGGGGGGGGGGGGGGGGGGGGGGGGGGGGGGGGGGGGGGGGGGGGGGGGGGGGGGGGGGGGGGGGGGGGGGGGGGGGGGGGGGGGGGGGGGGGGGGGGGGGGGGGGGGGGGGGGGGGGGGGGGGGGGGGGGGGGGGGGGGGGGGGGGGGGGGGGGGGGGGGGGGGGGGGGGGGGGGGGGGGGGGGGGGGGGGGGGGGGGGGGGGGGGGGGGGGGGGGGGGGGGGGGGGGGGGGGGGGGGGGGGGGGGGGGGGGGGGGGGGGGGGGGGGGGGGGGGGGGGGGGGGGGGGGGGGGGGGGGGGGGGGGGGGGGGGGGGGGGGGGGGGGGGGGGGGGGGGGGGGGGGGGGGGGGGGGGGGGGGGGGGGGGGGGGGGGGGGGGGGGGGGGGGGGGGGGGGGGGGGGGGGGGGGGGGGGGGGGGGGGGGGGGGGGGGGGGGGGGGGGGGGGGGGGGGGGGGGGGGGGGGGGGGGGGGGGGGGGGGGGGGGGGGGGGGGGGGGGGGGGGGGGGGGGGGGGGGGGGGGGGGGGGGGGGGGGGGGGGGGGGGGGGGGGGGGGGGGGGGGGGGGGGGGGGGGGGGGGGGGGGGGGGGGGGGGGGGGGGGGGGGGGGGGGGGGGGGGGGGGGGGGGGGGGGGGGGGGGGGGGGGGGGGGGGGGGGGGGGGGGGGGGGGGGGGGGGGGGGGGGGGGGGGGGGGGGGGGGGGGGGGGGGGGGGGGGGGGGGGGGGGGGGGGGGGGGGGGGGGGGGGGGGGGGGGGGGGGGGGGGGGGGGGGGGGGGGGGGGGGGGGGGGGGGGGGGGGGGGGGGGGGGGGGGGGGGGGGGGGGGGGGGGGGGGGGGGGGGGGGGGGGGGGGGGGGGGGGGGGGGGGGGGGGGGGGGGGGGGGGGGGGGGGGGGGGGGGGGGGGGGGGGGGGGGGGGGGGGGGGGGGGGGGGGGGGGGGGGGGGGGGGGGGGGGGGGGGGGGGGGGGGGGGGGGGGGGGGGGGGGGGGGGGGGGGGGGGGGGGGGGGGGGGGGGGGGGGGGGGGGGGGGGGGGGGGGGGGGGGGGGGGGGGGGGGGGGGGGGGGGGGGGGGGGGGGGGGGGGGGGGGGGGGGGGGGGGGGGGGGGGGGGGGGGGGGGGGGGGGGGGGGGGGGGGGGGGGGGGGGGGGGGGGGGGGGGGGGGGGGGGGGGGGGGGGGGGGGGGGGGGGGGGGGGGGGGGGGGGGGGGGGGGGGGGGGGGGGGGGGGGGGGGGGGGGGGGGGGGGGGGGGGGGGGGGGGGGGGGGGGGGGGGGGGGGGGGGGGGGGGGGGGGGGGGGGGGGGGGGGGGGGGGGGGGGGGGGGGGGGGGGGGGGGGGGGGGGGGGGGGGGGGGGGGGGGGGGGGGGGGGGGGGGGGGGGGGGGGGGGGGGGGGGGGGGGGGGGGGGGGGGGGGGGGGGGGGGGGGGGGGGGGGGGGGGGGGGGGGGGGGGGGGGGGGGGGGGGGGGGGGGGGGGGGGGGGGGGGGGGGGGGGGGGGGGGGGGGGGGGGGGGGGGGGGGGGGGGGGGGGGGGGGGGGGGGGGGGGGGGGGGGGGGGGGGGGGGGGGGGGGGGGGGGGGGGGGGGGGGGGGGGGGGGGGGGGGGGGGGGGGGGGGGGGGGGGGGGGGGGGGGGGGGGGGGGGGGGGGGGGGGGGGGGGGGGGGGGGGGGGGGGGGGGGGGGGGGGGGGGGGGGGGGGGGGGGGGGGGGGGGGGGGGGGGGGGGGGGGGGGGGGGGGGGGGGGGGGGGGGGGGGGGGGGGGGGGGGGGGGGGGGGGGGGGGGGGGGGGGGGGGGGGGGGGGGGGGGGGGGGGGGGGGGGGGGGGGGGGGGGGGGGGGGGGGGGGGGGGGGGGGGGGGGGGGGGGGGGGGGGGGGGGGGGGGGGGGGGGGGGGGGGGGGGGGGGGGGGGGGGGGGGGGGGGGGGGGGGGGGGGGGGGGGGGGGGGGGGGGGGGGGGGGGGGGGGGGGGGGGGGGGGGGGGGGGGGGGGGGGGGGGGGGGGGGGGGGGGGGGGGGGGGGGGGGGGGGGGGGGGGGGGGGGGGGGGGGGGGGGGGGGGGGGGGGGGGGGGGGGGGGGGGGGGGGGGGGGGGGGGGGGGGGGGGGGGGGGGGGGGGGGGGGGGGGGGGGGGGGGGGGGGGGGGGGGGGGGGGGGGGGGGGGGGGGGGGGGGGGGGGGGGGGGGGGGGGGGGGGGGGGGGGGGGGGGGGGGGGGGGGGGGGGGGGGGGGGGGGGGGGGGGGGGGGGGGGGGGGGGGGGGGGGGGGGGGGGGGGGGGGGGGGGGGGGGGGGGGGGGGGGGGGGGGGGGGGGGGGGGGGGGGGGGGGGGGGGGGGGGGGGGGGGGGGGGGGGGGGGGGGGGGGGGGGGGGGGGGGGGGGGGGGGGGGGGGGGGGGGGGGGGGGGGGGGGGGGGGGGGGGGGGGGGGGGGGGGGGGGGGGGGGGGGGGGGGGGGGGGGGGGGGGGGGGGGGGGGGGGGGGGGGGGGGGGGGGGGGGGGGGGGGGGGGGGGGGGGGGGGGGGGGGGGGGGGGGGGGGGGGGGGGGGGGGGGGGGGGGGGGGGGGGGGGGGGGGGGGGGGGGGGGGGGGGGGGGGGGGGGGGGGGGGGGGGGGGGGGGGGGGGGGGGGGGGGGGGGGGGGGGGGGGGGGGGGGGGGGGGGGGGGGGGGGGGGGGGGGGGGGGGGGGGGGGGGGGGGGGGGGGGGGGGGGGGGGGGGGGGGGGGGGGGGGGGGGGGGGGGGGGGGGGGGGGGGGGGGGGGGGGGGGGGGGGGGGGGGGGGGGGGGGGGGGGGGGGGGGGGGGGGGGGGGGGGGGGGGGGGGGGGGGGGGGGGGGGGGGGGGGGGGGGGGGGGGGGGGGGGGGGGGGGGGGGGGGGGGGGGGGGGGGGGGGGGGGGGGGGGGGGGGGGGGGGGGGGGGGGGGGGGGGGGGGGGGGGGGGGGGGGGGGGGGGGGGGGGGGGGGGGGGGGGGGGGGGGGGGGGGGGGGGGGGGGGGGGGGGGGGGGGGGGGGGGGGGGGGGGGGGGGGGGGGGGGGGGGGGGGGGGGGGGGGGGGGGGGGGGGGGGGGGGGGGGGGGGGGGGGGGGGGGGGGGGGGGGGGGGGGGGGGGGGGGGGGGGGGGGGGGGGGGGGGGGGGGGGGGGGGGGGGGGGGGGGGGGGGGGGGGGGGGGGGGGGGGGGGGGGGGGGGGGGGGGGGGGGGGGGGGGGGGGGGGGGGGGGGGGGGGGGGGGGGGGGGGGGGGGGGGGGGGGGGGGGGGGGGGGGGGGGGGGGGGGGGGGGGGGGGGGGGGGGGGGGGGGGGGGGGGGGGGGGGGGGGGGGGGGGGGGGGGGGGGGGGGGGGGGGGGGGGGGGGGGGGGGGGGGGGGGGGGGGGGGGGGGGGGGGGGGGGGGGGGGGGGGGGGGGGGGGGGGGGGGGGGGGGGGGGGGGGGGGGGGGGGGGGGGGGGGGGGGGGGGGGGGGGGGGGGGGGGGGGGGGGGGGGGGGGGGGGGGGGGGGGGGGGGGGGGGGGGGGGGGGGGGGGGGGGGGGGGGGGGGGGGGGGGGGGGGGGGGGGGGGGGGGGGGGGGGGGGGGGGGGGGGGGGGGGGGGGGGGGGGGGGGGGGGGGGGGGGGGGGGGGGGGGGGGGGGGGGGGGGGGGGGGGGGGGGGGGGGGGGGGGGGGGGGGGGGGGGGGGGGGGGGGGGGGGGGGGGGGGGGGGGGGGGGGGGGGGGGGGGGGGGGGGGGGGGGGGGGGGGGGGGGGGGGGGGGGGGGGGGGGGGGGGGGGGGGGGGGGGGGGGGGGGGGGGGGGGGGGGGGGGGGGGGGGGGGGGGGGGGGGGGGGGGGGGGGGGGGGGGGGGGGGGGGGGGGGGGGGGGGGGGGGGGGGGGGGGGGGGGGGGGGGGGGGGGGGGGGGGGGGGGGGGGGGGGGGGGGGGGGGGGGGGGGGGGGGGGGGGGGGGGGGGGGGGGGGGGGGGGGGGGGGGGGGGGGGGGGGGGGGGGGGGGGGGGGGGGGGGGGGGGGGGGGGGGGGGGGGGGGGGGGGGGGGGGGGGGGGGGGGGGGGGGGGGGGGGGGGGGGGGGGGGGGGGGGGGGGGGGGGGGGGGGGGGGGGGGGGGGGGGGGGGGGGGGGGGGGGGGGGGGGGGGGGGGGGGGGGGGGGGGGGGGGGGGGGGGGGGGGGGGGGGGGGGGGGGGGGGGGGGGGGGGGGGGGGGGGGGGGGGGGGGGGGGGGGGGGGGGGGGGGGGGGGGGGGGGGGGGGGGGGGGGGGGGGGGGGGGGGGGGGGGGGGGGGGGGGGGGGGGGGGGGGGGGGGGGGGGGGGGGGGGGGGGGGGGGGGGGGGGGGGGGGGGGGGGGGGGGGGGGGGGGGGGGGGGGGGGGGGGGGGGGGGGGGGGGGGGGGGGGGGGGGGGGGGGGGGGGGGGGGGGGGGGGGGGGGGGGGGGGGGGGGGGGGGGGGGGGGGGGGGGGGGGGGGGGGGGGGGGGGGGGGGGGGGGGGGGGGGGGGGGGGGGGGGGGGGGGGGGGGGGGGGGGGGGGGGGGGGGGGGGGGGGGGGGGGGGGGGGGGGGGGGGGGGGGGGGGGGGGGGGGGGGGGGGGGGGGGGGGGGGGGGGGGGGGGGGGGGGGGGGGGGGGGGGGGGGGGGGGGGGGGGGGGGGGGGGGGGGGGGGGGGGGGGGGGGGGGGGGGGGGGGGGGGGGGGGGGGGGGGGGGGGGGGGGGGGGGGGGGGGGGGGGGGGGGGGGGGGGGGGGGGGGGGGGGGGGGGGGGGGGGGGGGGGGGGGGGGGGGGGGGGGGGGGGGGGGGGGGGGGGGGGGGGGGGGGGGGGGGGGGGGGGGGGGGGGGGGGGGGGGGGGGGGGGGGGGGGGGGGGGGGGGGGGGGGGGGGGGGGGGGGGGGGGGGGGGGGGGGGGGGGGGGGGGGGGGGGGGGGGGGGGGGGGGGGGGGGGGGGGGGGGGGGGGGGGGGGGGGGGGGGGGGGGGGGGGGGGGGGGGGGGGGGGGGGGGGGGGGGGGGGGGGGGGGGGGGGGGGGGGGGGGGGGGGGGGGGGGGGGGGGGGGGGGGGGGGGGGGGGGGGGGGGGGGGGGGGGGGGGGGGGGGGGGGGGGGGGGGGGGGGGGGGGGGGGGGGGGGGGGGGGGGGGGGGGGGGGGGGGGGGGGGGGGGGGGGGGGGGGGGGGGGGGGGGGGGGGGGGGGGGGGGGGGGGGGGGGGGGGGGGGGGGGGGGGGGGGGGGGGGGGGGGGGGGGGGGGGGGGGGGGGGGGGGGGGGGGGGGGGGGGGGGGGGGGGGGGGGGGGGGGGGGGGGGGGGGGGGGGGGGGGGGGGGGGGGGGGGGGGGGGGGGGGGGGGGGGGGGGGGGGGGGGGGGGGGGGGGGGGGGGGGGGGGGGGGGGGGGGGGGGGGGGGGGGGGGGGGGGGGGGGGGGGGGGGGGGGGGGGGGGGGGGGGGGGGGGGGGGGGGGGGGGGGGGGGGGGGGGGGGGGGGGGGGGGGGGGGGGGGGGGGGGGGGGGGGGGGGGGGGGGGGGGGGGGGGGGGGGGGGGGGGGGGGGGGGGGGGGGGGGGGGGGGGGGGGGGGGGGGGGGGGGGGGGGGGGGGGGGGGGGGGGGGGGGGGGGGGGGGGGGGGGGGGGGGGGGGGGGGGGGGGGGGGGGGGGGGGGGGGGGGGGGGGGGGGGGGGGGGGGGGGGGGGGGGGGGGGGGGGGGGGGGGGGGGGGGGGGGGGGGGGGGGGGGGGGGGGGGGGGGGGGGGGGGGGGGGGGGGGGGGGGGGGGGGGGGGGGGGGGGGGGGGGGGGGGGGGGGGGGGGGGGGGGGGGGGGGGGGGGGGGGGGGGGGGGGGGGGGGGGGGGGGGGGGGGGGGGGGGGGGGGGGGGGGGGGGGGGGGGGGGGGGGGGGGGGGGGGGGGGGGGGGGGGGGGGGGGGGGGGGGGGGGGGGGGGGGGGGGGGGGGGGGGGGGGGGGGGGGGGGGGGGGGGGGGGGGGGGGGGGGGGGGGGGGGGGGGGGGGGGGGGGGGGGGGGGGGGGGGGGGGGGGGGGGGGGGGGGGGGGGGGGGGGGGGGGGGGGGGGGGGGGGGGGGGGGGGGGGGGGGGGGGGGGGGGGGGGGGGGGGGGGGGGGGGGGGGGGGGGGGGGGGGGGGGGGGGGGGGGGGGGGGGGGGGGGGGGGGGGGGGGGGGGGGGGGGGGGGGGGGGGGGGGGGGGGGGGGGGGGGGGGGGGGGGGGGGGGGGGGGGGGGGGGGGGGGGGGGGGGGGGGGGTGGGGGGGGGGGGGGGGGGGGGGGGGGGGGGGGGGGGGGGGGGGGGGGGGGGGGGGGGGGGGGGGGGGGGGGGGGGGGGGGGGGGGGGGGGGGGGGGGGGGGGGGGGGGGGGGGGGGGGGGGGGGGGGGGGGGGGGGGGGGGGGGGGGGGGGGGGGGGGGGGGGGGGGGGGGGGGGGGGGGGGGGGGGGGGGGGGGGGGGGGGGGGGGGGGGGGGGGGGGGGGGGGGGGGGGGGGGGGGGGGGGGGGGGGGGGGGGGGGGGGGGGGGGGGGGGGGGGGGGGGGGGGGGGGGGGGGGGGGGGGGGGGGGGGGGGGGGGGGGGGGGGGGGGGGGGGGGGGGGGGGGGGGGGGGGGGGGGGGGGGGGGGGGGGGGGGGGGGGGGGGGGGGGGGGGGGGGGGGGGGGGGGGGGGGGGGGGGGGGGGGGGGGGGGGGGGGGGGGGGGGGGGGGGGGGGGGGGGGGGGGGGGGGGGGGGGGGGGGGGGGGGGGGGGGGGGGGGGGGGGGGGGGGGGGGGGGGGGGGGGGGGGGGGGGGGGGGGGGGGGGGGGGGGGGGGGGGGGGGGGGGGGGGGGGGGGGGGGGGGGGGGGGGGGGGGGGGGGGGGGGGGGGGGGGGGGGGGGGGGGGGGGGGGGGGGGGGGGGGGGGGGGGGGGGGGGGGGGGGGGGGGGGGGGGGGGGGGGGGGGGGGGGGGGGGGGGGGGGGGGGGGGGGGGGGGGGGGGGGGGGGGGGGGGGGGGGGGGGGGGGGGGGGGGGGGGGGGGGGGGGGGGGGGGGGGGGGGGGGGGGGGGGGGGGGGGGGGGGGGGGGGGGGGGGGGGGGGGGGGGGGGGGGGGGGGGGGGGGGGGGGGGGGGGGGGGGGGGGGGGGGGGGGGGGGGGGGGGGGGGGGGGGGGGGGGGGGGGGGGGGGGGGGGGGGGGGGGGGGGGGGGGGGGGGGGGGGGGGGGGGGGGGGGGGGGGGGGGGGGGGGGGGGGGGGGGGGGGGGGGGGGGGGGGGGGGGGGGGGGGGGGGGGGGGGGGGGGGGGGGGGGGGGGGGGGGGGGGGGGGGGGGGGGGGGGGGGGGGGGGGGGGGGGGGGGGGGGGGGGGGGGGGGGGGGGGGGGGGGGGGGGGGGGGGGGGGGGGGGGGGGGGGGGGGGGGGGGGGGGGGGGGGGGGGGGGGGGGGGGGGGGGGGGGGGGGGGGGGGGGGGGGGGGGGGGGGGGGGGGGGGGGGGGGGGGGGGGGGGGGGGGGGGGGGGGGGGGGGGGGGGGGGGGGGGGGGGGGGGGGGGGGGGGGGGGGGGGGGGGGGGGGGGGGGGGGGGGGGGGGGGGGGGGGGGGGGGGGGGGGGGGGGGGGGGGGGGGGGGGGGGGGGGGGGGGGGGGGGGGGGGGGGGGGGGGGGGGGGGGGGGGGGGGGGGGGGGGGGGGGGGGGGGGGGGGGGGGGGGGGGGGGGGGGGGGGGGGGGGGGGGGGGGGGGGGGGGGGGGGGGGGGGGGGGGGGGGGGGGGGGGGGGGGGGGGGGGGGGGGGGGGGGGGGGGGGGGGGGGGGGGGGGGGGGGGGGGGGGGGGGGGGGGGGGGGGGGGGGGGGGGGGGGGGGGGGGGGGGGGGGGGGGGGGGGGGGGGGGGGGGGGGGGGGGGGGGGGGGGGGGGGGGGGGGGGGGGGGGGGGGGGGGGGGGGGGGGGGGGGGGGGGGGGGGGGGGGGGGGGGGGGGGGGGGGGGGGGGGGGGGGGGGGGGGGGGGGGGGGGGGGGGGGGGGGGGGGGGGGGGGGGGGGGGGGGGGGGGGGGGGGGGGGGGGGGGGGGGGGGGGGGGGGGGGGGGGGGGGGGGGGGGGGGGGGGGGGGGGGGGGGGGGGGGGGGGGGGGGGGGGGGGGGGGGGGGGGGGGGGGGGGGGGGGGGGGGGGGGGGGGGGGGGGGGGGGGGGGGGGGGGGGGGGGGGGGGGGGGGGGGGGGGGGGGGGGGGGGGGGGGGGGGGGGGGGGGGGGGGGGGGGGGGGGGGGGGGGGGGGGGGGGGGGGGGGGGGGGGGGGGGGGGGGGGGGGGGGGGGGGGGGGGGGGGGGGGGGGGGGGGGGGGGGGGGGGGGGGGGGGGGGGGGGGGGGGGGGGGGGGGGGGGGGGGGGGGGGGGGGGGGGGGGGGGGGGGGGGGGGGGGGGGGGGGGGGGGGGGGGGGGGGGGGGGGGGGGGGGGGGGGGGGGGGGGGGGGGGGGGGGGGGGGGGGGGGGGGGGGGGGGGGGGGGGGGGGGGGGGGGGGGGGGGGGGGGGGGGGGGGGGGGGGGGGGGGGGGGGGGGGGGGGGGGGGGGGGGGGGGGGGGGGGGGGGGGGGGGGGGGGGGGGGGGGGGGGGGGGGGGGGGGGGGGGGGGGGGGGGGGGGGGGGGGGGGGGGGGGGGGGGGGGGGGGGGGGGGGGGGGGGGGGGGGGGGGGGGGGGGGGGGGGGGGGGGGGGGGGGGGGGGGGGGGGGGGGGGGGGGGGGGGGGGGGGGGGGGGGGGGGGGGGGGGGGGGGGGGGGGGGGGGGGGGGGGGGGGGGGGGGGGGGGGGGGGGGGGGGGGGGGGGGGGGGGGGGGGGGGGGGGGGGGGGGGGGGGGGGGGGGGGGGGGGGGGGGGGGGGGGGGGGGGGGGGGGGGGGGGGGGGGGGGGGGGGGGGGGGGGGGGGGGGGGGGGGGGGGGGGGGGGGGGGGGGGGGGGGGGGGGGGGGGGGGGGGGGGGGGGGGGGGGGGGGGGGGGGGGGGGGGGGGGGGGGGGGGGGGGGGGGGGGGGGGGGGGGGGGGGGGGGGGGGGGGGGGGGGGGGGGGGGGGGGGGGGGGGGGGGGGGGGGGGGGGGGGGGGGGGGGGGGGGGGGGGGGGGGGGGGGGGGGGGGGGGGGGGGGGGGGGGGGGGGGGGGGGGGGGGGGGGGGGGGGGGGGGGGGGGGGGGGGGGGGGGGGGGGGGGGGGGGGGGGGGGGGGGGGGGGGGGGGGGGGGGGGGGGGGGGGGGGGGGGGGGGGGGGGGGGGGGGGGGGGGGGGGGGGGGGGGGGGGGGGGGGGGGGGGGGGGGGGGGGGGGGGGGGGGGGGGGGGGGGGGGGGGGGGGGGGGGGGGGGGGGGGGGGGGGGGGGGGGGGGGGGGGGGGGGGGGGGGGGGGGGGGGGGGGGGGGGGGGGGGGGGGGGGGGGGGGGGGGGGGGGGGGGGGGGGGGGGGGGGGGGGGGGGGGGGGGGGGGGGGGGGGGGGGGGGGGGGGGGGGGGGGGGGGGGGGGGGGGGGGGGGGGGGGGGGGGGGGGGGGGGGGGGGGGGGGGGGGGGGGGGGGGGGGGGGGGGGGGGGGGGGGGGGGGGGGGGGGGGGGGGGGGGGGGGGGGGGGGGGGGGGGGGGGGGGGGGGGGGGGGGGGGGGGGGGGGGGGGGGGGGGGGGGGGGGGGGGGGGGGGGGGGGGGGGGGGGGGGGGGGGGGGGGGGGGGGGGGGGGGGGGGGGGGGGGGGGGGGGGGGGGGGGGGGGGGGGGGGGGGGGGGGGGGGGGGGGGGGGGGGGGGGGGGGGGGGGGGGGGGGGGGGGGGGGGGGGGGGGGGGGGGGGGGGGGGGGGGGGGGGGGGGGGGGGGGGGGGGGGGGGGGGGGGGGGGGGGGGGGGGGGGGGGGGGGGGGGGGGGGGGGGGGGGGGGGGGGGGGGGGGGGGGGGGGGGGGGGGGGGGGGGGGGGGGGGGGGGGGGGGGGGGGGGGGGGGGGGGGGGGGGGGGGGGGGGGGGGGGGGGGGGGGGGGGGGGGGGGGGGGGGGGGGGGGGGGGGGGGGGGGGGGGGGGGGGGGGGGGGGGGGGGGGGGGGGGGGGGGGGGGGGGGGGGGGGGGGGGGGGGGGGGGGGGGGGGGGGGGGGGGGGGGGGGGGGGGGGGGGGGGGGGGGGGGGGGGGGGGGGGGGGGGGGGGGGGGGGGGGGGGGGGGGGGGGGGGGGGGGGGGGGGGGGGGGGGGGGGGGGGGGGGGGGGGGGGGGGGGGGGGGGGGGGGGGGGGGGGGGGGGGGGGGGGGGGGGGGGGGGGGGGGGGGGGGGGGGGGGGGGGGGGGGGGGGGGGGGGGGGGGGGGGGGGGGGGGGGGGGGGGGGGGGGGGGGGGGGGGGGGGGGGGGGGGGGGGGGGGGGGGGGGGGGGGGGGGGGGGGGGGGGGGGGGGGGGGGGGGGGGGGGGGGGGGGGGTGGGGGGGGGGGGGGGGGGGGGGGGGGGGGGGGGGGGGGGGGGGGGGGGGGGGGGGGGGGGGGGGGGGGGGGGGGGGGGGGGGGGGGGGGGGGGGGGGGGGGGGGGGGGGGGGGGGGGGGGGGGGGGGGGGGGGGGGGGGGGGGGGGGGGGGGGGGGGGGGGGGGGGGGGGGGGGGGGGGGGGGGGGGGGGGGGGGGGGGGGGGGGGGGGGGGGGGGGGGGGGGGGGGGGGGGGGGGGGGGGGGGGGGGGGGGGGGGGGGGGGGGGGGGGGGGGGGGGGGGGGGGGGGGGGGGGGGGGGGGGGGGGGGGGGGGGGGGGGGGGGGGGGGGGGGGGGGGGGGGGGGGGGGGGGGGGGGGGGGGGGGGGGGGGGGGGGGGGGGTGGGGTGGGGGGGGGGGGGGGGGGGGGGGGGGGGGGGGGGGGGGGGGGGGGGGGGGGGGGGGGGGGGGGGGGGGGGGGGGGGGGGGGGGGGGGGGGGGGGGGGGGGGGGGGGGGGGGGGGGGGGGGGGGGGGGGGGGGGGGGGGGGGGGGGGGGGGGGGGGGGGGGGGGGGGGGGGGGGGGGGGGGGGGGGGGGGGGGGGGGGGGGGGGGGGGGGGGGGGGGGGGGGGGGGGGGGGGGGGGGGGGGGGGGGGGGGGGGGGGGGGGGGGGGGGGGGGGGGGGGGGGGGGGGGGGGGGGGGGGGGGGGGGGGGGGGGGGGGGGGGGGGGGGGGGGGGGGGGGGGGGGGGGGGGGGGGGGGGGGGGGGGGGGGGGGGGGGGGGGGGGGGGGGGGGGGGGGGGGGGGGGGGGGGGGGGGGGGGGGGGGGGGGGGGGGGGGGGGGGGGGGGGGGGGGGGGGGGGGGGGGGGGGGGGGGGGGGGGGGGGGGGGGGGGGGGGGGGGGGGGGGGGGGGGGGGGGGGGGGGGGGGGGGTGGGGGGGGGGGGGGGGGGGGGGGGGGGGGGGGGGGGGGGGGGGGGGGGGGGGGGGGGGGGGGGGGGGGGGGGGGGGGGGGGGGGGGGGGGGGGGGGGGGGGGGGGGGGGGGGGGGGGGGGGGGGGGGGGGGGGGGGGGGGGGGGGGGGGGGGGGGGGGGGGGGGGGGGGGGGGGGGGGGGGGGGGGGGGGGGGGGGGGGGGGGGGGGGGGGGGGGGGGGGGGGGGGGGGGGGGGGGGGGGGGGGGGGGGGGGGGGGGGGGGGGGGGGGGGGGGGGGGGGGGGGGGGGGGGGGGGGGGGGGGGGGGGGGGGGGGGGGGGGGGGGGGGGGGGGGGGGGGGGGGGGGGGGGGGGGGGGGGGGGGGGGGGGGGGGGGGGGGGGGGGGGGGGGGGGGGGGGGGGGGGGGGGGGGGGGGGGGGGGGGGGGGGGGGGGGGGGGGGGGGGTGGGGGGGGGGGGGGGGGGGGGGGGGGGGGGGGGGGGGGGGGGGGGGTGCTACTAGGAAGCTTAGAAATAAGGGCAAAAAAAGAGTGTCTGCATTAGGCTGTGGTGGTAGGAATCAAGAAGAGGAAGCAATCCAATCTTCTGAAGAAAGAAATGATAGCATCCCAGGAGGAAATCAATAAAAAGATTAAGGAAAGATAATGAGAGAGGTCTCTAAAGTTCTTACTCAGGGGCTTGCAGGAAAGCTCTTCTACTCTAAGGCACGTGTGAGTTAAGGGGAGAGAAGATCCTGGAGAAAGAATTTACTCCAGGATTAAAGCCCAGCACAGCATCAGACATTGAGAGCTCACTGTCCTAAATGCCAAATATTTCTGGATGTGGAGAGGGATTTTCTGCATTGTAGAGAAAGAGTCATTATTTATACTTTTCCCAGCAAAGGAAGAATGAATTAACCAATATACAGTGCTTGACAAAAACAACAAACAGCAAGCAAGCAAACAAACAAACAAGCATCTAACTGTTTGCCAGGAAGAGACAGCCTTACGGGTAGGAATATGGAGCTTCTTAATGAGCTAAGAACTCAGGAGAACTGTGAGGAAATTTAGAGAAAAACAAAATAAAGCAAAAATAAATTACAGCATTAGGTTGGTTTCCTTGAAATGAACACAGACACAGACCCACTGTCATGTATGCACGTGTGCACACACACACACGCACACACACACACACACACACACACACACACGAGCGCACACACCCTCACACTGTCTCCTAGGGACTCAGTTACACACGCACACACACACACCCTTTTATGCTTACTTAAAAATGAAACATCTTAGGAGACAGCACTGAAATCACCCCAAACAGGGTGACAGAAGTAAAGGAGAAGACAGACAGCCCTGGGTGTGACATAAATAAGATGTGTTTCTATTGATCATCCGTTACTTCCGTCTAGTATCGTATTTACATGGCTCCCTATCAATGTTCAGAAAATTCACCAAGTAATGGGAGCCATCTACTTATATGAGCACAGCTTCGAGGAGTAGGAACGTAATAAAAACCCTGTGAACGCATGTTGATATTTTTAGAAATAGTAAAGACAACCAAACATTCCCAATGTTGTAACCAGGCTTGAGGAGGTGAGAGGAGACCCTCAGGAGACAACGGGAGTCAGCCTGGGATACTTTTTGTTTTTTTCTTTTTCTTTTTTCAAGATAAATTTGGTAAACAGCCTCTATACATTCCTGGGAAGAAAATCCACACTAAAAGAATTCTGTTTTGATTTTAGACAGTTTTTTTAGAGGTTATTTTAATTTAATTAATGAGAAATCATAGGTTAATTGCCTTTGGTTTTAATGCGAGGGTATTATGCATGCAAGCATATTTTATTTATATCTTGACTGTTTGATGTACACAATCAATTCAAGAAGGGATAATGAAGAGGTGGTCCGTCCTGTGTGGAATAATAATTAAGGACTCTAGTACACAATATTCTTTATTAGTTGTGCAGCACAGCAAACATGTTTGACACAATGCTGACAGAGCTGCATTGGTCAATTTTTACCCAGGCCTTTCACTCGCTGCTCTTTCCTTTGCCTTTCTCCAGCTTCTGCTGATCGTTTTCCATATCACCCCCTCCCCCTAGCTAGGGGCTCCCCAAAGTCCTAACAGTTTGACTTAGAGAGTTAGGGCCACCCACTAAGTTAGCTGAACTTTAAAATTCAGGACATCATATTGGGTATCTGACTGCTGTTCTTAGCAAGGTTTACCTATTTGTGATGAGGGGAACCTGGCTTTCTTGTGTTTATTGTTGCTTTTGGTGGGTTTTCTTTTTCTTTTCTTTCTTTCTTTCTCTCTCTCTTTTTTAAAATTTGTGGTTTTTTTTGAGACAGCGTTTCTCTGTTGTAACTCTGGCTGTCCTGGAACTCACTCTATAGACCAGATTGGGCCTCGAACTCACAGAGATCCGCCTGCCTCTGCCTCCCGTGTGCTGAGTTTAAAGGTGCTCCACCATGGCCTGATATGTAATCTGTCATAACAGGAAGCAAATGGTTAATGCATCAAATGCTGGATCTATAAATAGCCATCACAAGCTTTCTATCTGTCAGATAGTTATGGGGGAAAACTTAAGAATGTTTTCCTCTGGGGATCTGACTAGACAGGGGTTGATATAATACCATTTTTTTCTCGTATAAGTCCTTCTAGATGACGTGATTTTAAAATAATGCTTACACATAATTATAATAAACATTTGTCAAAAACTATTGAAAAAAATAAGAAACCTTCATTACCCCACCAATACTGCCATCAAACCCAAACTTAATGGGTTCTGCATGTAGGTTTACGTTATGACAAACCAGCCAAGGTCATTTCGGTGCTATGAATTTCCCGGAAATGCTTTACCTATATTTAGATTTCCAAAAACTCTTCTTCCTTTCCACCCTACTCTGAGAGGTCACCAGTTCCAGAAAGGAAAAACTTTTTGAAAGGTTAATAAACAAGATGTAATCTTGTGAATCAAACTGAAACACCAAAGAAAAACAGTGAGGTAAAACTATAGCTGATCAACTTAATGCTCAATCTTTCCTTTGGACACTTTCTGGAGGTTTTATAAGTGCACAGAAGCTAAGACACACACAGAGATTTAAGGCCCCTTTCACAGGCGGCAATGCACACCTGGTTCTGTAAACTATGCCGAGAACCTATGGTTGAACAGCTCACAAGCCTCCATGGTGAACTTAAGAGTGTAGAATCAAACTGCCGTTCTAAACTCTTCGCTACCCATTGCTTAGTGCCGTCCTCGGAGGCCATCAGAGAAGTCTTTGTGCAGTGGAAGGTAGTTAATTCAGAGATTCATACCTGGTCAAAGTACAGAGAATAAATATCTGTGGAGCACTCAGCCACAAATGAGATTTCTATAGCACACCCATTCTCCCCAAGGCTCAAGTCCAGAAAGATTGTAAGAGCTGGATGTTG